>JADRCC010573763.1:0-14388 GCA_019843855.1 Hylomyscus alleni | reverse complement strand
TCCCTGTGCTGAAGCTTCATGTGATGATGAGAGATGTCCTGTTGGGACAAAAAAAAAAAAAAGGCTCAGTATGGTACCAGGTACCTGTTACACCAGTGCTGGGAGGCAGAGACAGAGACGTGAGGATCAGGGAGCTCACTGGCCAGCTAGGAGCATGTGGTTCAAGGCCAAGCACTTACCTAGCACATGCAAGAGTTGGAGTCCAGTCCTCAGCACCACAATACAAAAATACCTTGTGGTAATTTTGACCACGATTCTCCATGCTCTCTTAGGGTGGAATATAAACTAGAAGTCTTTGAGAGTTCAAAATAACAAAATGGGTGCTTAAAGAAAAAGAATCTTGTGACCAGGAAGGAATGGTAAAGCACAGGGACAGATTTTTTTTTTTTTTTTAAGTATTAGTATGAAAGTAGCTCCAGACAACTAATAAAACCACGCCAATTTGGCAAATGAAATGTCTCAGGATGATCTATCGATGTCAGTCCTTCAAGCTGATCCTGGCTTCTTCAATGAGTGTACTTTAAAAATATTCCTAATTCAAAGGAGACATGTTCCTTCTATGTGAGGACTACCTCGTTGCCCTCTTCCTGTTCTACTGCTTTTAAAATATAAGCTTCGTTGTTTCCATGGCGATAAATACATGGCAGAAAGCAGCTTAAGGTAAGAAGGCCTTGCTTTGGCTGACAGTCCCAGGGGTATGGTCCCCCATGCCTGGGAAGCCATGGCAGTCAGAGCCTAAGGCACTCAGTCACGTTGTGTCTACAGTCAGGAAGCAAGTGTGATCAAAGAGGTTCATTTCTTCCTTTTATTCAGTCTTGAACCCCTGCCTATGGGATGGAGTCGTTACCTTTTGATTTGCCTAATCTGAATGGTCTCTCTCAGGCAGGCCATCATCATATCCAGCCACATTAATCACTTACAGGGCACAGGTCCTTAACATTGAGTACATTCATCACTTCAAATCCATAACTCTCAATGTCTAGGACATTCTCAACTTTTCAGCATAAGCTTTGTGTCCATCAAGCTGGACTTTACATCATCATGATTATCATCATCATCATCATCATCATCATCATCATCATCACTACCATCATCATCATCATCATGAAAGTCACAATGAAGCAACGACTTGTTCTACAAATAATCCAAGTAAGTAAGATATGTTTCAAGCTCTTCATTGGTATGTTGATAATATGTACCAGTTCGGTAAAACAGCTTTATAAAAAGAAGTACCTACAAGGGCTCATGAGTCTCCATCTCTCCCTGAGGGACTATTGACATTTAATGGTTGCTGAGAAAGGAGTGCCCATGCTCCAGTGAACAATGTCTCGCCCACACGCATGCGAGCAACTCTAATTAAACTCAGTGGGTCACGCGTGAGAACGAAAGGCATAAAAGTGTGGGGGGCCTTGCTGGGAAGACAGAAGCGGGGACGAGAGAGGGTAATGGGGCATGAAAAATGACTAAAATCCGTCATGTACATGCAGGAAACTGTCAAGGAATTTAAAAAATTAGGTCCATATAGAGTAGACCAGTAGTAGGAAAATATATGCATATTTTAGTTTGTGCCAACTATTTTAATTTTGGCACGAACTAAAATAATAGAGTAGACGTCGCAGCAGTTGAACTAAGCACAGGTCACACAGCTGTTGGCCGGCCTTCCTTAGAGGAGTGTTTGGAAGATGCAAAAGTGTTCCTTTCTTCCCATTTGTCTTTAGTCCCTTTTCAGATGTGCGCAGGAATCGAGAGAAGCAGTCACTGTGAATTTCAGACGCTCTGCCAACTTGACTCTTCTGGATTCTTCTCAGAGACAAAGCTGTGGGCGTGGCTTCGAGCGATCATCCAGGTCAGGGAAATGAAAAGGTGGTGACCCCATTCCATAACGGGGTGTCCTAGACTGAATAAAAGGGGGACTGGGCACTGAACATCCGCATTTGATCACACTTTGCTTTCTGACGGCAAACACGATGGGACCAAGTGCCTTAGGCTCTGGCTGCCAGGACTTCCCAGGCATGGCAACCATATCCCCTGGGACTGTCGGCCAAAGCAAGGTCTTCCTCCTCTGTTAAGCTGCTTTCTGCCATGTATTTATCACCATGGAAACAAGGAACATAACTAATACCGCTGCCAAGCCTACTCTTGAAAAGCAACAGGATTAAAAACAGTCAAGCTGGTTGTAGTACTGACTTCTGTTGCTGGGATAACACGTGGGGCGTAGAGATAGGAGATTCAGTTCAAATGTCACAGCTAGCTACCCTGGAGTGTGAAAAAACAAGGCAGGCCCTGCCTCCAAAAGGTGGGATCAACTCTCAAAAGTTGTCCTCTAATCTCCACAAGAGTGCTTGTGTCCACACACATATTGACACATGATCAACCCATCAAACAGACAAAAACCAGTAAAATTTCCTTCATACAATAATACAGAATATGGAGCTGGAGAGATTGCTCAGTGGTTAAGATCACTTCATGCTCTTCCACAGAACTTGAGTTGGAATCCCAAGGACATGTCAGATGGCTCACAATCGCCTTTAACTGCAGCTCCAGAGGATCCAATGCCTCAGGCTTCCTCAGGCCCTTTACTATCATTCTCATACCCACATGTTCATACATGTACTCTCTCTCTCTCTCTCTCTCTCTCTCTCTCTCTCTCTCTCTCTCTCACACGCACGCACGCACGCACGCATGTATGCGTGCGCGCATGCATGAGAATACTCACACACAAAATTAAAAATAATTCTCTTTTTAAAAATACTAATACACAGTAGTGGCGCATGCCTTTAATCCCAGCACTTGGGAGGCAGAGGCAGGCGGATCTCTGGGTTTGAGGCCAGCCTGGTCTACAGAGTGAGTTCCAGGACAGCTAGGGCTACACAGAGAAACCCTGTCTTGAAAAAAACCACACACACACACACACACACACACACACACACACACAGAAGATGAGGGAGCATAAAGAAAAAACATGTTTTGACTTCCTAGATTGCTAGTGGAATTTATACTCCATCTCTATGGGTCAAGTGTAGTTATGAAACTAAACCAGTTTTTCCTCACAGCCGCATCTGCAAACACCTTTGGACGGCAGGGCAGCTACAACACTTCACAATCATGAGGATGACATTTTAGGAGTTATTCTCCATTAGAGATGATGCAGGAGGTTTTGACTGAGTCTGTCCATCTGTTTAATTCCCAATGGTTACTGTCTTTTATGGACAAAATCAAGCCAGCTACCAGAGAATCAAAGCAATTGCATGTGGCTTGCTTCCTTCTAGTGAGAACAGATCTACTAATGATAGGGATGCCCACCCTTCCCATGATGGATTATCCACACTTGTGCTTTCAAATGTCTGCCTTAAGCCTTCTCTGCCAGCAGGATGGAATGATTGGGCATTGTTCTGGTAAACCAAGCATCCCCCTTCCCCGGAATAATTTGAAAGACAAAGTACATCTTTCTAAAGTCCAGTGTGGTTACTAACTTACACTGGTTGATGTTTCTTATTGCTTTAAGAAATATATTTTTATTACATTTATCTATCTTGTTTTTGTTTGGGTTGGGCACAAACATACATACATGATAAGGTCAAAGGACACTATTGAGGAGTCAGTTCTCTCCTTCCACCACGTTGGTCTTGGTCATCAGGCTTGGCAGCAGGCACCCTTACCAACAGGGCCATTTCAATGATTCATTTTGACTTTTGTTTTGAGACAAGGTCCTGTGTGGCCCAAGTTGACCTTGAACTCAGTATGTAAAGGAAAATGGCCTTCAGTGCTTAATCCTCCTACTCCCCCTCCAACTGCCCCCCACACACACCTGTGATAGCTACTATGGCCAGCTATACTAGCTGATTCTCTTAAGTGGTTAATAGTCATGAGAAAGCATGTGTGCCACTGAGCTGCAGAAATGAACATATTAATTGCAACCAGGCTGGCGCTGCAGCAGAGCTCAGTTGGTAGAGCGCTTGCCTAGCATGTGTGAAGCCCTGGGGTGGATCCCCAGCAGCACAGAATCCAGGAGGTGCACATCCATAATCCCAGCATGATCTTTGGGTACCAATGGGAGGATCAGGATGTTCAAGGCCATCCTCAGCTACATGGGGAGTTTGAGGCCAGTCTGGACTATTCAAGACCCTGTCCTTAAGAAAAAAAAAAACATGGAAGAGAAGGCTGAATTTCTGTGGCCTATTGGACACACGTAGAGGACACATGACCAGGTGAGGTGCTGGGTACCTTAAAGGACTCCAGCATCAGAATTTGACTTCAAATAAGATTGAAATCACAGCAGGTCTACAAACTGATACCCAGTTCTAGCTTGATGGCATTAAAACCACCCTCAAAATTATAACGAATTGTGTACTGGCCACAAGTGAAATATTACTTCGATGTTCTTCTATTTCATGTTAAGGTCTAAAATCCTCCAGACTTAGAAGGAATAGAAATGGATACTAATGGGACTGGTGAGATGGCTCAGCAGGCAAGAGTACTGACTGCTCTTCTGAAGGTCGTGAGTTCAAACCCCAGCAACCACATGGTGGCTTACAACTACCCGTGATGAAATCTGACACCCTCTTCTGGTGATCCACAGACAGCTACAGGGTACTCATTTATAAAAATAAATAAATAAATATATAAAAGAAATGGATACTAACATGTTTGACCCCATCTGTTAAGCTCCCACGCCAGCAGGAGCTGAAGTCAACTTATGCAATATTTCATCTGTATAATAAATGAGTCTGAATGGGTGCTCATATGCAAATCACATCACATCACATAAAAAGATATATAAATGGGGCTGGCTAGATGTCTCAGTGATAAAAGGCACTTAGTGTTCCTCCCAAGGACTGTAGGTTAGTCCTCAGCACCCAGGCAGGGCAGCTCACAACCATCTGTAACTTCATCTCCCAAGGAGTCAGCACCCTCTTCTAGCCTGAATGGACACTCACGTGCAAATAGAAACAATTCAAAATAAACGAAACTTTTAAAGTCATGTAAGGATTGGGTGGTGGTGGTGCTCGCCTTCAGTCCCAGCCCTCGGGAGGGCGGCAGGGGCAGGCAGATCTGTAATTCCAAGGCACCCTGAGTGAGTGCCAGGATAGCCAAGGCTACACAGAGAAACCATGTCAGGAAAAAAAAGAGATGTATAAGAGCTGAAGACGTATTTGAGCGGTACAGTTCTTGTTAACATGAGCGGTCCTCTGAGTTTATCCCCAGTACCTCAGAAACTGAGCATCATGGCACATGTCCATAGATCTAGCCTTCATGCAAAGGCAGGAGGATCAGACATTCAAAGTCATTAAAAAACTTTTTTTGAGACAAGTCTGGATATATTGTTAGAAGTTAAGTGAAACAGCCATCTTTAGGGTCAGGCTCCCTTAATTTTTTTAAGATATATTTCTTTTTATTTATAAGAGTACACTATAGCTGTCTTCAGATATACCAGAAGAGTGCATTGGACCCCATTATAGATGGTTGTGAGTCACCATGTGGTTTCTGGGAATTAAACTCAGGACCTCTGGAAGAACAGTCAGTGTTCTTAACTGCTGAGCCATCTCTCCAGCCTAGGGTCAAGCTCCCTTATTGACACATCTTTAAAGTGTCTTTTTATATTTTCAGCTAAAAGTATACAAATGAACACATACATCTAGGGGAGTTCCTGCACCCCATTTTTATACCCGGGCTGAACATGCCCAGTGAAAATGGAAGTAGATATGGTCAACTTATATTATATAGAGATAGGTAAATGCCCTGTAAACCCATGTGGAAAATTAATATGTACTAAGAAAAAGCAGTCTAAAAATAATTTGCTTATCAGATATTAACATATTTTCCTGCTCCTCTCACTTATTATGCTGGCTCTCCATGTCGCCTTTGTAGTTTGGCTGCTGAGAGAGGTTCATCTGGACCTGCATGTGTTGAAGGAAACTCCAAATGCCTGTACCGAAGACCAAAAAATAATTTAATCTAATTTAACAAATTTTAAGAACTCGGAGTTTTAAAGGATACCACGGTTCGTGATTCCAGCACCTGGCAGGTTGAGGGCCAAGGGATCAGGAATTTGATGTCATTTCAGCTACATAGAAAGTTCAAGGCTAGGAGAGACTGTGTCTGAGGAGGGTGAAAGGGAGGGAGGGAGGGAGAGACCCGCAGAGATACAGAGATAGAGTGGCTAATGGTATTTGCTATTTCCAATCTTGGTTTTGTTTTGAGATAAATTCTCACGTGCCCCATGTTAGCCTTGAAATGTGTATGTAGCCAAGAATAACGTACAACTTCAGATCCTCCCTGTTCGCCTAAGTGCTGGGATTACAAGCATTTACCCTACAGTGCCTGGTACCATGTGGTACTAGTGATCGAACCCGGTGCTTTGACCGCGCTAGGCAGGCACTGAGCAGAGCCGCTCACCCTGTTGCTTCTTCTCTTTCGCCTCAGCTTTTCATTAGGGGCGCCTTCTAGTCAGGCTGGCCTCTTTACCCATTTAATACAGAGTGCCTTTGAAAGCACCTTTGCTTTCTGGGGGAAGAAAAGGTCCGGGTTTATCTTGATTTTTCCTTTCCCAAGATGTAGGATCAGATATTTTGAAAAGTCCTAGTTGTTTTTAACTGAGAACAATATTAAAGACAGGGGCAAGCAAAGCCGGGCTCTGGGTATAGGAGATAGCTTTCCGCGAATGCCGGGCGGGAGGCAGCATGACGTCAGAGAAGGCGCTACTCAGGTTACCGCAGCAAAAACAGGGAACTCAAAAGAAACAGGGAAATCATATTCAGGTTTTAAAATTTGTCTCTCAGTTCCATTTGGTCTTGCTGTGTTAAAGGAAACGTATTTTTCTAGTTTGGTTAATATAGTCCTATTTAGTTATTTGTTTATTTAACTCGGACAATTGAGGTGACACAGTAATGCTAACATGTATCCTTAGTGCAATTTTGGTGATTTTTATTTTAAGACAGGGTCTCATAAAGTTCCCCAGGCTAGCCTTGAACTCATTCTGCCATGAAGGCAGGCCTTAAAATCTATGATCTTGGGCTGGTGAGATGGCTCAGTGGGTAAGGGCACTGACTGCTCTACCAAAGGCCTTTTGTTCAAACCCCAGCAACCACATGGAGGCTCACAACCACCCGAAAGGATGTCCTCTTCTGGTGTGCTTGAAGACAGCTACAGTGTACTTAATTATAATAATTAATAAATCTTTGGGCCAGAGCAAGCAGAGGTCCTAAAAATTCAATTCCCAAAACCACAGGAAGGCTCACAACCATCTGTACAGCTACAGTGTACTCACATACATAAAATAAATAAATAAATCTTTAAAAACAAAACAAAACAAAAAAATAAACCTGTGATGCCGGGCGGTGGTGGCGCACGCCTTTAATCCCAGCACTTGGGAGGCAGAGGCAGATAGATTTCTGAGGTCGAGGCCAGCCTGGTCTACAGAGTGAGTTCCAGGACAGCCAGGGATACACAGAGAAACCCTGTCTCGAAAAAACAAAATAAATAAATAAATAAATAAATAAATAAATAAATAAATAAATAAACAAACAAACCTGTGAATTTTCTTACCTTCCTAGAGTAAGAAGTGGCCATTAGATCCCCTTGGCCTGGAGTTACAGGCGGTTGTGAGCCACCCCACACGGGTGCTGGGAACTGAACTCTGGTCCTCTGGAAGAGCAGCAATAGCTCGTAACCTCTGAACCATCTGTGAAGACCCTTCTTCTCCTTCATCCTCTGCCTAAATATCCTGGACTAGCTCCCAAGATGTGCAGACCAGGGATCCCAACTGCATGTTCCCTTCTCTCCCCTGCCAGAAGAGACAATCGTCTCAAAAAGGTAACCTATCCTTCTGGTGCACCTCTCAGATAGACAGTAATGGCAGATACCGATATTTAACGGCAGATCACTGGTCTCCCAAGCATGTTTTTGAGCTCCCAGTCTTCAGTTCACAGCCACCCAAGTGTTGGGATTATAGGCATGCACCACCAGGCCCGACACAAACCTTATTTTAAGTTGAGTTTTCCATTATGTTTTTTTTTTTTAATGTTTGTATAGAACAACCAAAATGCTTGTGGATTTGCATAACCATTTGTTTGAGGCTGTCCAAGAACTACTGTGATCCAATTTCAGAAGTCCTCAGACACGGAGAGCTGTCTCGCTGTTGTAGAACTTGGTACCTAAAGCAGACAAAAGTAATAGAAAATAAAACTAAACTCTATTTCTAAAAAAAAAAAAAAAAAAAAAAAAAAAAAAAAAGCCTAAGTTATAACCAGAATGATTGGGAAGCTATATTAAGCAGAATAGAGGGTTCTTTCCTTAGAAAATTGATTGCGAACCATCTCTTTTTATTGCCGTCTCTGCTATATTTCATGGAACCCTTTCATAAGACCAGAGCTACATCATGTTTCTGGATTCAAGCACTTTGAGATATTCCCCTAACACTATTGCAGGCAATTCCCAGGCACCTTGGCCCATCTGCAAAGACTCGTGCAAGATTTGTTTTTAACCCAACAACTTCCAGACAGAAGCAGTTCTAGTAGAATCATGTTCAGATTGTTTTTAAAGGGCTCCACGCTATTGCCCCTGCTGGTTCCCAGCTCCTAGGTTCCAGTACTCTTTCTGCCTTGGTCTCACTTTAGCTAAAGCACAGGCTCTCATGCCCAAACCAAAATCATTTTGGGAAGTTTTTGATGGGTGAGGCGGGGAGCAGTAACTGAAGCCAGGGAATCACGCATTGGAGGTCAGCACTCTTGCACGGAGCTGCATATTCCCAGTCTGTATTCTCAAAAATATCTCAGGGCTGGAGATGCATCTCAGTGGTGAGACAAGGTGGCCCAAGGCCCAGGGTTCGATACCCAGGACCAGGAAAGCAAAGAGAAAGGAAATCCTTTAATTTTTTTCCCTTTTTTTAACTACTTGTGAGCAGACACACACGTGTAAACACACACACATATACCCATACATACACAAATACATACAAACATACACACACATACATACACATAAACACACACGAGTGCATGCACGCACGCACGCACGCACGCACGCACGCCCCGCGCGCACACACACAGAAATTTGCTAGAATCAGTTCTCACCTTCTACCATGTAGGTCCCAGGGATGGAACTCAGGTCCTTAGTCTTGGCAGCAAGCCCTCTTTCCTGCTGAGCCATCTCACTGGCCCCTTAAAAACTTTTTAAAAGAAAATGAATGAGGAAGAGAGGAAAGGGTGGGGTGGGTCTCATTTCAGTGAAAAACATAGGCATGGATATCTTACAACTCAGAAGCATCAGTTTCTTCAGTTTTATTTCATCATTCAATCACAAGTGCTGATGATCTTTGTCTTTTGAGCTGGAGTGGGAGGGACTGGGAGTCTTATAATACTGTCTTGAATGACCTGCAACGTGCTTTGTAGACCAGCCTTGAACTCTCTAGGATCCACCTATCTATGCTTCCTGAGTCCTGGGGTTACAGACACGCACTGCTGTACCAAAAAGATGAACCACAAAGATGATGGAGCGAGGCTTCCTGTTTGTAACTAATAAGAAAGAACAAAGGTGAAGACCCGCAAAGGCAGCTGTATAGATGGGTGTCAGGCCGATGAGCAAGCTGAAGTCTCAGAGTTTGACAAATTGTCAGCTGGGGGGTTCATGTGAAGAATAATAGACAGGACGGAGCTCAGGGTGTTTGCAGGAAGACTAGGAAGCAAATGATCAGTTACCTGGGTGTGGTGCACACCTGTCGTTCTGCACTTAGGAGTTGGAGAATGTAAAATCAGGGACAAAAAGCCAGCCTTGGGCTACAGAATGAGTTTGAGGACATCCTGGGCTACATGAAACCCTGTGACAAAAAAAGAAAAAGAAAGAAGAAGAAAAAGACCCAGGTGGTGGTGGCACATGCCTTTAATTCCAGAACTCAGGAGCCAGAGGTGGGTGGATATCTGAGTTTGAGGCCAGACTGGTCTACCTAATGAG
The DNA here is from genome assembly GCA_019843855.1 of Hylomyscus alleni. NCBI lineage: Eukaryota > Metazoa > Chordata > Mammalia > Rodentia > Muridae > Hylomyscus > Hylomyscus alleni. The sequence goes on along the minus strand of JADRCC010573763.1, from coordinate 4,440 downwards.
TTTAGCCAGGGTTACACAAACACTGTCTCAAGGAGAAAGGGGATGGGACACAGAAAACAGTAAGGAACAGAACAGATTTATCTGTAAGAGACTATGGCCGTAAGCTTAAAATAAGAATATTTTGAAGTGGAAACTTCTAGTTCTTTGGAAAGTTAGTTATGTCAAATGATGTTTTGCTGGGGCACACAGGTAAAAGGATGTCTTGCTAAAGCAAACACATGAAAGAATGTCTTCCTGAAGCAAACACAGGTGAAAGGATGTTTTGCTGAAGTAGACCCAAGTAAAAGGATGTTTTGCTGGAGCAGACATGGAAAAGAATATTTTCCTGACGTATAGACAAGTGAAAGGATGTTTTGATATAGCTAACACGTGAAAGGACCAAGGATGAAGGTCCTCAGGCCTTCGAAGAGGCTGGAGCCGTGGGGTTCCCAGGTTCTTGGACACCCAGGTGCCACTGGAAGTCATGAAAGAGCTGAGAATGGAATCAGGGCCCAAGGGATGGGGTGGAAGTCAGGGGATGGGGGGAAAGGGGACTCCAGTTGGTCCCATGGGGATTGATTGTCTTTGACGTGTGTGGCAGGAGGCTTGGTCTTGGCTTGGTGGTCATGGCTAGGAGCTCAGAGAGACCTTCTACAGGAGACTAGACTGCAGCTCTATAGGCAAAGTCCTTCTCCATGCCTCCTCATGGTCGATCCTGATGAAAAGAGGCAGTCCAGGGTTTTAAGGCATTTATTGTCATGGCGGAAAGTGGATGTGAAAAACCGTACCCCATTTCTCAGGGTGGACTTGAGATTAAATACCTTTTGCAGGGAGGAATGTCTGGGAAGGAAAACTTACTGGCTAAGCCCTCCAGGCCTCTAGGTACCTCATTAACATGGAGATCTGTCTTGAGCCTACGTGACCTGTGGTCGAGTCTTTTTTCCTATTATCTAAGATGTTAGGGCTACACGTGGAGGGGCTTGGGACCTTGCCCTTACATGACTCATGGCCTCAAATCTATGGGGGGCTCTGACTAGTGACAGGGGCCTGGTGCCTGAGAGCAAGCGAAGCTCCTACTGTCCCTTCAAGGTCTCCAGGGCTTCTAGCCTTAGCTCAACGGTGGCGAGGGTAAACCTTCCCCGGATCGTCCATTTCTGCTCAGGAGTCTTTTTCTTCAATAAACTACATGAGGAGGAAGAGGAGGCACTGTAGATAAGGCATTTGCCATCCATCTGACGAACCTGACTCCAGCCCTAGGACCCATATGGTTATAAAGAGAACTGCCTCTATGATCTCCACAGATGTGTCACGGAACAGGCACATACCCCTCCCGGGCACACACTAAATGGACAAAAATAATTTATGATTTTATATTATAATAACGTTGATTGTGTTTGTATCTTATATCTAATAGCCTTAATTTATTCAAATTATCTGTTTTATATGCATGTGAGCATGAGTATGTGTGTTTGTCTGCACGCATGTGGGAGTACACACACATATACACATGTATGCAGGCATACACTTGTCAAAACAAGAAAAAGATATCAGATATCTACCTCTACCACTCTCTGCCTTATTCCTTTAACATAGGCTCTCTCCCTGAGCCCAGAGCTTGTGATTTTTTTTTTTTACTAGGAAGCTCTAGAGATCTCCCTCTCCTCCCCTTCTTTTGCTGGGATCATAAATGTGCATGGGACCATACCCAGTCTGCTGTGCCAGGCTGGGATCAGGACTTGGGCCTCATGCTTGCCCAGGAAGCACTCTCACTGGGGCACCTTTTCTCCAGCCTTGGTTCTCAATATCTGAAAGGTCATTTGTCCTGGACTACCCATCAGAGCATCCTGTCACCTACCAACGGTGGCAGGGTCATCTTGCCACCCTCTCCCAGTAAACCTATCCCTCTTCTTGTTGTAGCTAAAATACCCAGGAAAATGTTGAATCACATATTAGAGAGCACACAGTTGCATTCTGGTTCCTGACTTTACCAAGTTTATTTATTTCTATTATTTTGTTAAATATGACCTTAGCTATGTTTTTTTGGCATGTTCTCTTTCTCAAACAACCTTCTCAGGGTATTAATGGCTTGTCAGTTCTTGCTTGGCAGTTAAGATCAGTGGTTTACATCACTTATGAAACATATATATCTCTTTCTCAAATTTTTTTAAAGATTTGTTTACTTATTTTATGTATATGAGTACATCGTAGCTGTCTCCAGACACATCAGAAAAGGGCACTGGATCCTATTACAGATGGTTGTGAGCCACCACGTGGTTGCTGGGAATTGAACTCAGGACCTCTGGAAGAGCAGCCAGTGCTCTTAACCGCTGAGCCATCTCTCCAACCCTCTTTCTGAATTTCTGAAATAATAGATACAAATATGAGGTAAAGTTTCGGGTTCAGTCCTCATCACTGGAAAATTCAGTTTTAATATGGTTTAAAGTAATTAAATGAATTAAGCAAAGATATTTGGATGTTGATATGTCAGTCCCTAATTGAAGCCCTGGATATTCTAGTGGAAGACATTTTACACAAATTATTTGTCTCTGTTGATTGTATATTATAGCCAGCTACAGGGATACACCCTATAATACTATCATTTGGGGCTAGCTGAGACAGGAGGAGTATGGGTTTGAGGGTAGCCTGGGCTGAACAGTGAACCTCTGTCTCAAAATCACCAATAAAGACAAAAGTGTACATGGTAGAGATTCGTTTAACTCAGCACTTCCGCTCTAGGGACCTATTCTGTAATGTATTGAATCTGGTTCAAAAAATTTTTTCCATTTTCTTTTATGGGGTGTTGTGAAATAAAGTACTGGCTTTAAACCTATTGTATGACCTGGGATAACCTCCCTGCCTCCCACTTTCCAAGTGCTTAAGTGTTGGGATTGTAAGTGTGAACCACCACGCTCAGCTTTCTATACACCCTGAAACTCACACAGGCAGAAATGAAGTCCTGCCACCATTTTCTATCTCGAAGAACAACTAGCAGCATATAGAGTGCAGATAAGGAGCTAAGGAGCCAATCAAAGTCCGAGATCAAAAGCTGGGCATGGTGGCGCATGCCTATAATCCTAGCACCCGGGAGACAGAGGCAGGGCAAAGGGAGTGCAAGACTATCTTCAGCTGCAGAGTGAAAAGGCCAGCCTGGACTACAAGAGACCGTCTCAATTAAAAAAAAAAATGGATAGGGAGGCATCTTGGCAGGAGACACAGTGGGAAAGAAGGGTGAAGGAGAGAGAACACATATGTATGCCAATGCTATAATGTAAGCCATTACTGTGCATGCTAACCTAATAAAAAGGCAATAAAATGAGCATACATCTGTGTAACAGATGTGTGTGCCTATGATAGCTGTGTGCAGAAAACGAAGTGAGGGATATGGCTGAAACTGTCAGTAGTGGTTAACTCTGGAGGAAAATTAGGAGTGGGAACGAGGTAGATTATGGTCATCCCTTATAAATTTAGTACTGTGTGAACCACTTGCAATGATAACAAATTTGTGTGTCATTTTGTATATATTTTTTAATAACGGATATGGTACTTCAAAGAAGCCAGAAAAAATTCTGACAGATGGCCTGTCAGAACAGTGGGGAGGGAAGCAAGCATTAGGAGGAAAACATAGGGAAAAATATCAAGTCAATATCCTCAGTTAATTAAAAGCAAGAGAGAGAGAGAGAGAGAGAAATATCAAAATAGTGAGAACCTTAAACCAAAGTAGGAAATTAGGGAGACCTTGAAGCTGTGCCCTGTGACCACAGCTCATTACATCTGTGATTTATGAAGATTGTTTTGTCAAAACCCGAGCACGGAGAGTGTTTCTTACAGCTCTATTTCAAGAGGCTGGGAGGCATCGTTTCATTTCAACACCCAAGAGGGAACAATCATGAGCCAAGAAAGATTTAAATATCCCCAGAGACAAGAATTTTGCCTGCCAACTTTTTAAGGAGCTGGGATTTTCTTGTCATGATGAACAGAGATGCTGGGCACAGAATGAATTCTCAGGAAAAAGCCAGAGACTAACAGGGGGGTACACTGACAAGTTAGGCATTTTATTACAGTCTAGTATTTATTTATTTATTTATTTATTTATTTATTTATTTAAAAACCAACAACTATTTTGTTTGATGCATGCTATTCCAGATAAATATCACATTTTAGTCAGCAGTTCTTGATCTTTAGCTGTCTGTTTGAATTTTCATATTACTGCTGCAACCTAGCAGTTTATAAAATACCACCTCACGATTATCCTAGGTGGTTCTCACAACAAGCCTAGCTGGTACTATCGGTCTTAGTTTATGAGTAAGGAAACTGGGCTCCCGAAGGGGGAGGGTCATGAGGTCCCATGGCAAAAGGCAGAGCTGGGTGCAGATCTGTCAGCTGACACAGCATTCTCCATGTTGCCCAGGCAGAGACAGTGAACGTGTTTGGTATTTCCTCAGAGAGTATTTGTATAGTGGT
>JADRCC010573761.1:0-25514 GCA_019843855.1 Hylomyscus alleni | reverse complement strand
GTGTAAGGTCTTATTGTCCAAGAGTTTTCTTTTTTCTTTTGGTCTCATACATCCTTAATTTTAAAAAGGAAAAATAAACTAAAATGACCCATTTGTTTTGTAGTGGTGAAAGAATGACGGGGCTTTACCTTTTCACATCTCATGGTTGTGATGTTCTTTAATTTCAATGTAGCAATCAAGAACCATTTAATTACTGTTGCCTTCTCAAGAATACCCAAGTTAATTATTATGGCCCTGGGTTAAATTCTACTCTCCCAGCTTATTTATTCCTGCTATATATTCTTCTAATGTTTCATTTACATTTTGATTGCCATTGATTTGAAGGCACCTGGAGTCAGATCTGGATTAAATCATGGATCTATTTCACATCATTTGTGTGTGCTCATCTGATAAAATGAGAACTGTACCATGTGTTGCAGCAAACTTGAGCAGATTAAAAAAAATAACTTAATGAATATGTTATATGAGGTACAAAATAGATGAAGTGTACATTTCAGTTATTTTTACATTAAAATACTAACCAGGAGAAACTGTATAGCTGATTTATAGTTCAACTCCACTTGCTTTTTGTAGCTCTATTTCAAGAGTTCATCTCAATGGTAAATATAAGAAAGAGGAAAGTTAATAGCAGAAGTAAGTATATTTATAACTTTAACATGTTAATTTTATTATGGAATAATTTGAAGCCTTCTAAAAGTAGATAAACATATTTTATATGAGAATGAAATATAAATAAATATATCTGTATATTTTCTTTTCTAGACTACCTAATAAATAATTATCAATTGATAAAAATCCTAAACATCTTACTGACTACACTTAAAATATAAAGTCATTCTAAGTACTTATGTGGGTACTATGCACACTTAGAAATAATTTTGGTAAGTAATCTGTGATAAAAATAAAGCTAATGGTTAGTAAGTTATAACAATACAAGAAAAAAGCTTCAAAACTGGGAATTAAAAAATTATCTCTTAAAAATAAAAATTAAATACTATTTGTTTGTACATTCCTTACTTGGAAAGACATGAACATTTAAACCTGAGACACACATACTAACACCATTGTCACCATAGTGACTATAGTATTTTATAATGTATTTTCATTTAATTTAGTTATAATAAACACTATTACATTTTTCTAGGTCTACTAAGATTTTACTTCCATCTGTATCTAAGGGATTTTTCTGTCTACAGAGAATAGGAATTAGACAACTCACAAAGGTTCCTTATACAAAAAAGGACCGAGTGAGCTTGGTGGCATACAACCACACACAACTCCAAGGGACCTGACTCCCTATTCTGGCCTTTGTAGACACCAACAATCATGTGGCATACACATATACATACATACATACATACATACATACATACATACAAACATATGCATGTACATGCATACATATAAATAAAATATATCTTAAACAAATAAAAATGACAGAATGATTTGGGAAATTCAAGTCTGATGTTTTTCACCCCAAGTAGATAAGACTGGGGTGAAGAAAATGATGTCCATTAATTTCCACCGTAGTCATCACATTGAGTGAAAAGTCATATTTCCAGCCATGATATCTAATGGTCTTGTCACATTTAGAGTTACTACTGCTGCGATGAAACAGCATAAGCAAAACAACTCGGAGAGGAAAGGGTTTAGTTGGCTTAGACTTCTATATACCATTCATCATCAAAGGAAGCCAGGAAGAGAACTCACAAAGAGCAGAAACCTGGAGGCAGGAACTGATGCAGTAACCACAGAGGGGTGCTTACTGGTTTGCTCATCATGGCTTGCTCAGCTTGCTTTCTTATTGAACCCATGGCCACCATCCCAAGGATAGCACCACCCACAGTGGGCTGGGTTCTCCCTGATCAATCACTAATTAAGAAAATGACATACAGCTGGCGGTTATGGAGGACTTTTCCCAACTGAAGTTCTTCCATTCAGAAAACACTAGTTTGTATCAATTTACATAAAACTAGCCAGCACTGTCTTTAAATATTCGGATGTTAGTCAGGAAGTTAGAAAGGTAAATTGGAGGAAATCTTCAGTTCTCACAAGGGTCCAATCCTGCATTTTCTTGTATTGATCTTGTATAGCCAAATTTCCAATGAAACCTTCAATTTTTTTCCAATATGCCTACTCTTATACCTTTCCCATTCAATATGAACTTCATCAGCCTTATTTTTTTTATATTATCCAACAGTGTTCCTCAAATGCAAAACATATTTGCTTATTCAAAAAACAGAAATAATATTTAAATTTAGGCTTGTCATTTGATAAATTATGTAGAAGCAGAGCCTAAACTTGGTTTAGAAGTTCATATAACTTATTACAGGCAATGCCTATGAAGGGAGTAGGGGAAACATCATTGATTGGCTAGAAAAGCCATTAACCATAATATAGATCTGACCTGAATAAGAGAAATGGAAAATCAAGTAGTTTGGTTGAAAGCATTTTATGTAGCAGCATGGTTATGGATTTGGCAAAATGTATAGAGGAGCTCTTATCCAGAGCTGCCTGTTGAGCCACACATCTCCCAGCAGCACCCAGACTATGGCCAATTTGAACACACATACAAGCAGTGGCTTCTGGTCTTTAGATGTCTTTGCTGTGGAATGAAAATACATCCTCAGCTTTACAAATTAAACTTTCTCATGCGTCAAACCATGGTGATGCACACCAGTAACCCTAGCACATGTGAAATCCAAGGTTAGATATCATGAGGTCCAGCCAGCTTGGACTACAACGGAAGTTACATGCCAACCTGGACTAAATTCACAGAATCCATCTCAGGAAGAAGTATTTTTTCACATGCTTAATTCAGAGAAAGATTAACGGTATGTTATGTACTTGTGTATCGTGTACTTGTGTAGAACATATTATAGATCTGTGATAAAAGCAATGAACAGCGATGACTTAATGTCAATATGATAACTCTAAGGGAGTATCAGACTATAGAAAATCATTTGTTGTCTATAACTGCACAGACTTCCTATGATAGAAAACAGTGAGAGAAGAGACAAAGACTACAGGGGTTATTAAGTAAAGGGTTGTTTGTTGTCTATTGTTTGTTTTAAAAAGCAGAATTATAGATGTAGAGAGATTTCTCAGTAGTTAGGAACACTGGCCACTCTTTCAGAGGACATGTGAAGTAGTAATTTATGGTTCCTTTGAAGACTCAGTTGTGTCATGGGATGTTTTTCTGGAAAGTGTGTTATGAGAGGATGTTTTGCTGAAGCAGACATGTTGAGGGATGTTTTGCTAAGAACGGGCATGTGGGGTGTCCTTCTGGAAGCAGCCTAGAAAGGGGGCATGTGTTGTTTTCTAGAGCAGATGCTTGAGAGAACACATGCTGTTTGGAAAAGGTATAAATATAACCCAACAGACAGTGTGTGTATGACACTGGATGATATTGGTAAGCCTTACCACTCTATGATGCTCATAGTCTTTCATGACTTCATAGATAGAAACACACCAAAAAACTTCTAATGCTTTTCCTGCAGCTTCTTGCTGTCTCTGCAGCCTTGGGCAGATTGGCAGAACCTCGTGGTTCCTTTTGGATTGATCAGCCCTTGCTGATTCGTGAATGGTGTTTGCTAATGGATGTAACTACCACGGCTGACTCATGTGAACTGAACTGCTGATATCCTGACAGTGCAGACTGGATTTGTTCCAAGAACTATTTCTAAACAGGGCCCCATTCTCCTTTGCTCTATTAACATTTCTTTTCTACTACCTCTGGTAGATGGTAGGCTATAAGAGAAGTTAACACATTTAAGAACCTTAATTAACCGTAAGTTTTGAAAAATCTAAGCCTACAGACCTGGATTCAGTTGCATCCACATGAGACTAACGACCATCTGTAACTCTAGTTCCAGTATATCTCATACTCTTTCCTTGATCTCAAGGTTGCTACACATACGTGCTGCATAAACATGGATGGCGCAAAGCACTCATACACATAACATAAACATAAATCTCAGAAAACAATAAAAAGAATTCCACAATTACAAGCTGGAGAAAGGTCAGAATAAAGATCTAGAGAAACTCATTATGAAAAGATTTCACTCAAAAAGTTTTCCTGATTACATTTAATGACTTCAAATTAACTCTGAAATCAAGTGCTGCTCTGGCATGGGGCTCAGAAAGCTGGTTAGTTAAATAACTGAAATTTGACTCTTTATGTGCCTCCAAGGCAATACAGGAAGGATGTAGGGCAACAGAGACTGAATGTGTATAAATGAGGAAGGGACAAAATTGCCTGATGGCATCAAATCTCTTACTAACCATCACTGAAATCAAGTTTCAGCAAACTCTAAATTGTGATGCTGAATGAGAATTCTTGGAAAGAAGTCATTTCTGCAAAGATTGACTCCCTGCGGTGATGTAGCCAGGTTGAGATGGGGCAGGTCCAGAGGTTAATTATTGTGGACAGCTTTAGACTACTGACTAGCCACCTCTTGTACCATCTTTGTTAGACCTAACATCCTCTGATTAGTATTTAGTGTTTAGGTAAACACATTTTTGGATTCCATTACCAGACTACTAGCTTCCACCAGTCTAAATTCTGAAAATACCATTAGATAGTACCTGAAGTCTAAAGGAGTTTTCTTTCTTGTAAAAACTGCCTCTATGCAGTTTTCATTAATGGACTTAAAATCCTCTAAATGTCTATCCCCCCCCCCCCACGCCCGAACCCCTTGGCAGTTCTCCAACTTTATTTGACATTGGTTGGTTAGTTCCCATCCATATAGACAGTCTGTAGAGCCTACTAGACACGAGTTAGTAGTTGATGTGAGATAGACTGTTATAATAGCAAACAGCAGAGCTGAGTAGGTTCATACAACCAATGCTCCTGTATCTGTATTAGCAAAGGACTCTCATTAGTTTTGTGACCCAGGAACCTTCTCACTTCCACCTTGCACATGCAAAGCCCTGTTTGCTGATTGCAACTTGTAGTGGTTTGAATAAGTATGGTCCTCACACACTCTTGGGTTTGAATACTTGATCCATAGGGAGTGGCAGTATTAGGAGGTGTGGTATGTGTCACTGTGGGGGTAGGTTTCGAGGCTCCTATGCTCAAGCAATGCTCAGTGTGAAACTCAGTCTCTCCTCTGCCTGTGGATCAAGATGTAGAACTTTTTTTTTTTTTTCAAGACAGGGTTTCTATGTATAAACCTGACTGTCCTGGAACAAACTCTGTAGACCAGGCTGGCCTTGAACTCAGAAATCTGCCTGTCTCTGCCTCCCAAGTGCTGGGATTAAAGGCATGTGCCACCACTGTCCAGTAATGTAGAACTCTTGGCTTTGTGTCAGCACCATTTCGTCCTGTATGGTGCCATGCTTCCTGCCATAATAATAATGGACTAAAACTCTGAAACTGTAAGCCATCCCCAACTCAACATTCTCCTTTATAGTAGTTGCTTGGTCATGATGACTCAACATTCTCCTTTATAGTAGTTGCTTTGTCATGATGACTCAACATTCTCCTTTATAGTAGTTGCTTTGTCATGATGACTCAACATTCTCCTTTATAGTAGTTGCTTGGTCATGATGTCTCTTCACAGCAATGGAGACCCTACGACAGCAGCTTACAGAAAACATTTATTCCTACACTGCTTCATTAGACTCCCTCAAATTGAAACATAAAAATGTCCCTTAAATTAATAAGACTTTGGTCACATGACACTAACATAACCATAAGGGATTTAAGGAAATGGTGGCGAGCACCTGAGAAAGTCAACTTTAATGACATGTCCTACACAGATAAATGCTCAAGACAGCAAAAGCAGCATATGCCAATCTCAGGATCAGATACCAGAACTTTCAGGGCCTACCACAAGACTGCCTCCAGAAATATTTGGTGCTAACATACTGATACCTACAAAGCTTTTTAAATTGGCAGAAGAAGAATTCTTCTCACTATGATAGTTTTCCTTACATTATTGCTTACAAAGAAAAAAAAGTTATCAAAACAAAACAAGGACTGTTAATTGACTTTCTACATGGATTACAAGACAGAGCCTTTATTATAGTTAACCATGATCCCCTCCAGAAGCCATTGTGCTAGGGTTGTGGTTGAAATGATTTGGGTAAAGAAGAAATTGGGATACTCTATTTGAAATTGCATCTTCTGCTAGCAAAATCTAGCCTGAGAATCCTGGATGAAATGGGTGACAGAATAACTACCAAATATGGAGACTGTTCCACCCCCCACCCCACCCCCTAGCAAAGATTTCTGCTTTCTTGGTGCAATGAATGGTTTGTTTGGGGTTTTTTGTTTGTTTGTTTGGTTGGTTGGTTTGGTTTGGTTTGGTTTTTCTTTAAATCTGGAATAAAGGAACACATAACCTTGTACATTGGCCACTGTTGGCTTCCACTTAAGCATTCTTGGTTCAGTGGTTAAGATCAGACGCAAGAGAGGCAATTCAGACTACTTGACATTTGATGAACACATGTGGTTATCCAACATCTAAGTTATAATGAAATCCTAAATTAATCCCATGTCTTAGACAATCCTATAAATATTTGTAAGAATAAAGCTTTTTATATTACTATAAAAGGATAAAGGAAAGCAGGTACTTGTCTGTTCATCCTCTTTTTAACATACTGGGATGCTAGGAGCACATTTCCGCCCTGAGAAACTCTAGACCTTTCGTGCTTTCCTTACTCCAGCTGGGCAAATTAGTCGTCAAGGTTTCAAACCTGGTGGACACTGTCAGAACCTTCTCATTCAATCAGCATTTATTTTCTGTACCTTCATTGTCATTGCAGAGTTGAAAAACAGCACACAGGCACATCTATATTGTGTTCCTCTGTCACTCCTGGGAACTTTGTGGTTAGTATTTTATGTTTCCTTTTCTCTTAGGAACAACAGGATTAGGCTGTTGACCCTGGCCTTGAATTGCCTGTGTAGACCAGGTTAGCCTTCATCGCACAGAGATTTCTCTATGTCTGCTGTTCAAGTTCTAAGATTAAAAGTGTTTGCCACCATGTGTTTCTCTGTGTCAAAATAACCACTTAAACTTCCTTCAAGACAAATTTAAATTTCCAAAGTCAAAGTGTTTTAGAATTTCACATAAGAGTTTTAAAGCACATGTTATTCTAAGTAAATTAAATGCCTTGTTTAATTGAATGGGTAAAATGAATCTCTCTGTGATACTATTTAAATAAAATAAAATGCATGCACATTGTAGTCACATTGATTATGACCATGTTTTTTCCTGTGTCAAAAAAATAGTGGTTCTAGCAATAAAAGTTCTGTAAGATATGCAAATAAACCTCTTTAATATGCATTCATTCCCTAAAGTTTACAAATCTCTTGCTCTAATGCCGTGAAAGAAGTACTCTTATTAAGAATAGTCTGAGATAATTCTACATCAGCAAAATGTGCTTAGACAAAAGCTTGAGCTAATAAGATTTTTGTTCTCTGGAGTCTAACTCTTGAGTTCTTTGTGTATATTAGCCCTCTATTGGATATAGGATTGGTAAAGATCTTTTGCCAATCTGTTGGTTGCTGTTTTGTCCTATTGACAGTGTCCTGTGCCTTACAGAAGCTTTGCAATTTTATGAAGTCCCATTTGTCAATTCTTGATCTTACAGCATAAGCTATTGGTGTTCTGTTTAGGAAATTTTCCCCTGTGCCCAAGTGCTCGAGGCACTTCTCCACTTCCTTTTCTATTAGTTTCACTGTATCTGGTTTTATGTGGAGGTCCTTGATCCACATGGACTTGAGTTTTGTACAAGAAGATAGGAACGGATTGAATTCTTCTACATGCTAACCACCAGTTGAGCCAGGATCATTTGTTGAAAATGCTGTCTTTTTTCCACTGGATGGTTTTAGCTCTTTTGTCAAATTTCAAGTGACCATAGGTGTGTGAGTTCATTTCTAGGTCTTCAATTCTATTCAATTGATCCACATGCCTGTAGACTTCAGAGAACCAAATAACCCTATTAAAAATGGGGTACAGAGCTAAACAAAGAATTCTCAACTGAGGAATACTGAATGGCTGAGAAGCACCTAAAGATATGTTCAACATCCTTAGCCATAAAGGAAATGCAAATCAAAACAATCCTAAGATTCCATTTCACACCACTCGGAATGGCTAAGATCAAAACTCAGGTGACATTAGATGCTAGCAAGGTTGTGGAGAAAGAGGAACACTCCTTCATTGCTGGTGGAATGCAAGCTGGTACAACCACTCTGGAAATCAGTTTGGGGGTTCCTCAGGAAATTAGACAGAGTACTACCTGAGGACCCAGCTATATCACTCCTGAGCATATACCCAGAAGATGCTCCAACATGTAATAAGGACACTTGCTTCACTATGTTCACAGCAGCCTTATGATAGCCAAAAGCTGGAAACAACCCAGATGTCCCTCAACAGAGAAGTGGATACAGAAAATGTGGTACATTTACACAATGGAATACTACTCGGCTATTAAAAACAATGAATTTATGAAATTCTTAGGGAAACAGATGGTTCTGGAGAATATCATCCTGAGTGAGGTAATGCAATCACAAATGAACACACATGGTATGCACTCTCTGATAAGTGGATATTAGCTCAGAAGCTCAGAATACCCAAAATACAAACTACAAGAAACTCAAGAAGAAGGAAGAACAAAGTGTGGATGCTTCATTCCTTCGTAGAAGGGGGAACAAAATACCCATGTAAGGAGTTGCAGAGACAAACTTTGGAGTAGAGACTGAAGGAAGGACAATCCAGAGACTGCTCCACCTGGGAATCCTTCCCATATTCAATCACCAAAATCAGACACTATTGTGGATGCCAGCAAGTGCTAGCTGAAAGGAACTTCAGATAGCTGTCTCCTGAGAGGCTCTGACAGTGCCCAACTAATACAGAAGTAGAGGCTCACAGCCATCCATTGGACTTAGCACAGCGTCCTCAATGAATGTGCTAGAGAAAGGACTCAAGGAGCTGAAGGGTTTGCAGCCCTATAGGACGAACAACAATATGAACTAACCAGTATCCTCAGAGCTTCCAGGGACTAAACCACCAACCAAAGAGTACACATGGGGGGACTCATGGCTCCAGCAGCATATGTAGCAGAGGATGGCCTAGTCAGTCATCAGTGGAAGGAGAGGCCCTTGGTCCTGTGAAGGTTCTATGCCCCAGTGTAGGGGAATGCCAGCGCCAGTAATCTGGAGAGGATGGGTTGGTGAGCAGGGAGGGGGGGAGGGAATAGTTGTTTTTTTTGTTTTTTTGTTTTGTCAAGAGGGGAACCAGGAAATGAGATATCATTTGAAATGTAAATAAAAAATATGTAATAAAATAGATTTTTGTTAAATTTCACCTTATTTGCTTTTATATCTGTATAACAATAAGTTCATAATTATCTACATATTACTAAATATAGAGTCAGAATCTTTCTTAGTCATCATGTAACTTAGTACATTAACAGGAAAATTGAAAAGATGAAATGATGCACATTAATTCAGATTCTTTAGTAAAACACTGAATAATCATATTTACCAAAATAATGACTTAAACCTCCTTAAATATGAATTTGACTTCCCAAACTCAAAAGTATTTTAGAATTTCACACAAGAGTTTTAAAGCACATGTTATCCTAAATAAACTAAAATACCTTGTTTAACTGAATGTGTAAAATGAATGGATCTGTGATACTATTTAAATAAAAGAAAATGCATGAAAAGTTTGGTCACATTGATTCCAGATGTCATTATTTTTAATTTATGCTCCCCATAAGGAATTAAGACACAATTTTCAACAAAAACAAATATGGGAGGAAGCTGTAGATAATATCTAAACTTTGTTCTATAATGTTTATAATTTTTAATTATAGTATGGGCTATTACTTTTGACATTAAAGCCAGAACTGGGAGACACTTATTTAAGAAGTGATTAGCTTTTGACTTCTGGGTATTAAATGTAAAAAAATTCCAACTTCATAAACAAAGAAGTTCATAATTGCAGGTTACGTAGACAGTTGCCACAGTATAATTAATCACATATTCATTCCTGTATTTGGTAGTAAAATTATGACTATACTGATTATGTTCTTAGATTCATGTGTCTAATATTTATATTGTCTTGGCATAGTATTAAATAAATGGTGAGATCTTTGCTAAGGTTGTAGGTATAAAATCATCAATGTCTGAAGCTGAGAATTTATAATTTAGAAAAAAATAGAAATTTGCATAGTCTATTAGTAATAGTCCTTCTTTCGGATTGTTTTGTAACTGCCATTATTAAGCAAGCTTTTTTTTTTATAAGTCAAAATATTCCTTTATTCTCAAACTCCCTAACCCACCCTAATTCCATGCTTTCCTGCTTTCAAGCATTCTTCTAGTACCTGGCTCTGCTTTCTTGTCAGCCATGTTGTATTGCCCTCCCTCCAGGAAAACTTATTCACCATCTCATAGTCCTCTTTCTAGATTCATGGCCAATACCCACAGACACATATTTTACTACACACACCTACACACACTCACACACACAGACACACACACACACACTCCTCATATGAAGAAAAACATAAACAATTTCTGTTTCTGCTTTTGGGTTAATTTGTTGAACACAAAAATTTCCAGTTCCATTCATTTTCCTGTAAGTGTCTTGATTTCAACGTCCTAGGCTTCACTATTTTGTGGATCATATTTTATTTACCTGTGTATCTGCTGTGATGGTTTGTATATACTCAGCCCAGGGAGTGGCACTGTTAGAGGTGTGGCCTATTGGAGGAACAGTGGGTGTGGACTTTAAGACCCTCATCCTAGCTGCCTGGAAGTGAGTATTCTGTTAGCAGTCTTCAGATGAAGATGTAGAACTCTCAGCTCCTCCTGCACCATGCCTGCCTGGATGCTGCCATGTTTCTGCCTTAATGATAATGGACTGAACCTCTGAACCTGTAAGCCAGCCCCAGTTAAATGTTGTCACTATAAGGCTTGCCTTGGTAATGGTGTCTGTTCACAGCAATAAAACCCTAAGAAGTCTGTGGAGGGAGACTTGACTGATTCAGCTTCCTAGCTGTTGTGAGTAGCGCATAATCATGGATGATCATCCATAATCATGGATGTCCAAATATCTCTTTGATAGCACTAAGACTCTTAGTGCATCTCTAGGTGTAGACTGAAGCCACGTGGCACTTCTGATTCTATTATTCTGAGACCCCTCTACACTGATTTCTCTATGGCTTATGGCAGCCATCCTAGCAACACCGATTAATGGTTACTTTTTCCTTACACCTTCAGAACTTAATTTCATTTGTTTTGCTGATGTAGCTTTTCTGAGTGGGGTAACAATGAATCTCAGTATAGTTTTAACTTACATTTCCCTGATGTGTAAGATTGCTTAAATCTTTAAAAATATTTATTAGTCATTTTTGTGTCTTCTTGTGAGCTTTTGTAGTGCATTGGCCCATTTTTACACTTATCTTCACAGTTTTTATATATTTTTGATATTAATTTACCAGTTGATGTATATCTGGCAAAGACTTTTTCCCATTATGAGAGCCACATGTCTACTTTCCCGAGTTTGTTTTCTGTCTCCTTTTTGGTGTTTGTTGCCTGTTCTAATGGGTTGTTTTACCCATTCTTTCCAGTGCTGATATCTTCACATGAGCAACAAAGTAAAACTTAAATGCATAAAGTATCTTATTGAGGATGAAAGAACTTACATCAGGTTGTCTCCTGGGAACTGTGGGACACAGCTCTCTCTCCTTTTGGGTGAATAATACAATACTATAGCTCCTTCACAACTAATCGAAATGCATGATTTAAAACTGATGCAAAACAGTATTATACTGTCATGGTTTGTGATAATGAAACACATACAATTTAAATAAACGATCCCCATATTCTATAATTATGTAATATTAAAAGAAAGTATTTTATAATAGCAAAAGTATTAAATAGTTCCTAAATAGACCAATATAACTACTTATAAATGTATCTTTTTAAAAATGTATGTGAGCACACTATAGCTGTCTTCAGGCACAACAGAGAAGTGCATTAGATTCCATTACAGATGACTGTGAGCCACCGTGGTTGCTGGGAACGGAAACTCAGGACCTCTGCAAGAGCAATCAGACCTCTTAACCTCTGAGCTATCTCTCCAGCCCTATAACTACTTATCTTAAAATCAAATTTTTATACATAATGTGCAAATAAATAGAAAATATTTTTACATTTGTATGATGATATATTTCTTATTATGACTATGGGGTTAGATGTAAATTTTCCATTGTTACTGAAAAATAATGAGAAATATTCAAACCATAGCAAAATCTCATGTTGATTTATGAAAATATACTCTCCCACAATTTTCTGTGACAAGATATCTGTTCCAGTGAAGAAAATATTACATTCTTCCATACAAATGGGTCATTTGCTTACTTAAGAAACCCACGTTTTTTTTCCAAGAAAGCCATTGGTCTGTCTCAAGGTTTAATCAAAACCAAATGAAGCATAGTAAATATAAGGAAAACCAATCAAGCCCTAGAACTATATGAAGAGTTTACACCTAGCAATCTCACCTCCAGTTACACACAGTTCTCAAAGATTTTGTTGGAACACTAAAATCCACCATAAAATGCTGCCAATCCTTATGAATGAGACATACTATATCCCCCAGTACTTTATAAGTGGTTAACTTCCAAATGCAAAGCTGTTTAGCATAGAGTTATACTTTGGCTATTAAAAAATATAGGTAATAATCAATTCATAAAAAAATATAGCAAAGATTAACTTCATAGTATTAAAATGTATAAGATTATAACATTAATACTATTCACTAAACAGAAATTTTAGGAAGTTATTCCAAAAAGTCAATGAATAATTCCCAGAAATAGTTCTGCAAATGTTGTAAAAGCAGTACACAGGACAGAAAAGCCAGTAAGACTAAGAGGGAAAGACAAGGGGTAAAGTTCTGACTCTCAGGACACTCCACTTGATTTTCTCACTATAAGACAAGAGTTGTGCAGTAAGGAACCACCCTAACTCTTGATATATTATTTTCCCACGGGTGCTATCATAGGGAGAAAACTCAAGTTAAACTCTGAAACAGTTACCAGCAATTGCAATAGAAAGAACAGAACAGTTTGCTTCTAAATTACTAGCTGAGGACTTAGATTTTCTGTTTGTGACCAGTGCTGATACATTAGAATACAAGTATGCTAGTTCATGTTAGACAGGGTGAAGTTTATTGTTCCCCTGAGATATTTATTCTTAAGAGAATGCCTGTTGGATGAGTCAGAATGGGAAGCAGTGGTGGCCATTTGCTGACTAGACCAAATACATCACATATAAAAGTGATTTGAAAGAGCTGGTGGTGCAATCCTGCACAGGTCCAAGGACCATTTTTCTTTCCATGTGCTTGAATTCCTGCCAGACCACTTTTAAAATTATGGAGTGTTAAAAAAACAAATAGACATAAAATATAACAGACTGTCCTAGGGGAAAACAAAAAGGAAAGTTTCCTTTCAGGATGCTAAGTAACCTGTTTTTTTACAGAGTGGGAACTATGATATGCGTTTGCTACAGTTAAGTTTCTTACCAATCTTTTGCCGTACTTAATCAAGCACTCTGGTCAACCAAGAACATACTATTTATTTGTTATTATGCTCATAATTTTTAACTGGTAACAATCTAAACAATCTAATACACCTTATCATTTTCCGATATTAATGAATTAGTATTCAATAAAGTTTGATAATTTAAATATTGCCTTTAGCTAGTTACTATTATGCATACCTTATGGCCAAAGAGATTTTTTTTTTACCAACTACCCTCTGATTTATAAATAAATTTAAATTTTTACACAGTCATTCAGTGATGCACTAAAACTTAACTTACTTGCTCCAGAAATATCCTCCAAGTTCCAATATTTAACAAGAAAAAAGGCAAAAAATTCTTGCAGAAAGATTTCTATAAACAACACACATAAAATCAACTAAAACTTTATGTTGTGAGGCTAGAGATTACTAATGTATTCAACAGATTCACTAGATTGTAACTAGATATTGCAGAGAGTCCTTTCTAAATTTATTACCAACAGTGGAATTAGTTCTCTCTCTGTCCTAACATGGAGAGAATCAAGGAAAATAGCAAAGATCAATAGCCTGCTAAGGTCTTCTTAGAAACACCTCAGAGTAAAGCTGATGTTGATGCTGATGAAGTGAATTACATAGGAACTAGAAAATATCAGAAAATTTTGCTTCTGTTGGAGGGGTCTAACAAGTTCAGACTGGTTCTCTTTCTGGAAATAACTCAAACTATCTTGAAATGTTAAAATGAAATACTTTAAATACATCAAATAACAGATATTCTTTTTTTCTTTTTTCTTTTAATTTTTTTTCATTTTATGTACACTGTTTCTGTCTTCAGACACACCAGAAGAGGGCATCAAACCCCAATATAGATGGTTGTGAGTCACTATGTGGTTGCTGGGAATTGAACTCAGGACCTCTGGAAGAGCAGTCAGGGCTCTTAATCGCTGAGCCATCTCTCCAGCACCATAACATATATTTTTGATAAATTACTGAGGTAATACCCAGGAAAAGTCAGGCACTCATTAAGGCACACTCAGCAATCTAGACTGCTGAAACTACTTACTGTATGTAAATAAGGAATTGAGAAAATAAACTGCCTTGCAGTTATTCAGAAATCAAAATAAACGTAAGGTGTTGGTCCAGGGTCCTAAATGATTGCACATGTTTGAGTAGAAAGTTCTCTTAAGGTCAGAATTATTACTCGAAAGTACTGCTCCCTAAGAATACTGGAGAAGCAAACCTACACGAGCCACTGTATGTAACTGCAGCTCAGTGCTGCGTTATAAGGGCCAGGGCACTGTGCAACCTTGAAACACAGGAAAGATGCCTAGTATTTCTAGATCCTCTGGACTGTAGTGAGACTGAAGGAAAATTCTCTGTACACAAAGACAATGCTACACAAGGTTCTAATGCATTTTAAACTGTTTCCTTGAACACAATGTTTAAAACACACTCAAAGACAACTAAGTATTCAAAACGTATACACCACCTATATATCTATATCTATATCTATATCTATATCTATATCTATATCTATATCTATATCTATATCTATATCTATATCTATATCTATCTATCTATCTATCTATCTATCTATATATATATATATGCCCAAGGAAATCTCAAATAGTGAAATTACCAAGACTAAATATAAAGTAACATTACTTATAACTTTTATAAGATCCAAGTTTTTTCAAGTGACATTATGAAGTTTGACAAAAGAACGAAAAGGAATATGACGACCCAAAAGTTTGTCATAGTTAAGAAGTGTTAAACTTAAAAATTATTCAAATATAGAAAATGTAGGGGCCGAGGAGATGGCTGAGCAAGTAAAGACACCTGCTGTGCAGTTATGAGTGCCGAGAGTCAGATCTTCGGAGACCCATACAAACTGTGCACGAAGGCAAGTATCTGTAGCCCAGAAGTTTTCCTTCAGTGTGTTAAAAAAAAAATTATGAGGCAAATATTTCTGATCTTAAACATGTAGAAATTAGGAATGGGAATGAATACTTTCCAGTATAATAATTTTGTGAGGCTAACACATTCCTAATATAAAACAGGCAAAATCAAAGAAATAGAGAGAATGGATGCTTGAGGCTCCACCCCTGAGGAAAAACTATTGGGCAGTTGAGCGATGCTGAAAAAAAAAAGCATCCTCCTTAGAGGTGTGGCCAGTAGTTGGTCCAACATCCACTTGCCATATTGTTAGCTCCAAGAGGACTCAGTCAGACACACTTTTCAGAAAAACAGAAGATACGAAGTTGGGAGGGTCTTACATTGAAGAGGGGCTGCCCAAAAAGAGTTGGAGGGGGCAAATAACAGATATAATCAAAATACATTATATACATGTATGAAAATTTCATAGAACAACAAAATCTCTTCTTTACAAATCAAGTAATAGGAAAACTATCTAAAATTTATGTACAATAAATCTTTATATATATACATATGCGTGTGTGTATACCTGTATATATTTATTGAAATGAATTAATAGTATAAAGCAAGAGACTCGATGTTCATGAATTTGGACTCAGTTAACATGTTACTTTTTCAGAAATTATAGGCTCTTTGTAATAGTACAGTTTACAAAATGATTTACCACTAACTCTAACTTGAAATGGTACTGGTACCATGAGCAGTTAGAGAGCAGTGGGAGAACCTGTAAGCTTGTAGAAAGACATACTATGCACTGCAGTGTGGATTTAGACAGCCACACGAAGATGGGCAGGAAAGGACACGGAACCCTGGGTAGTAAAGCACGTCTAATGTGCTGTTAATATACAATGATTTCATTTTCACAGGATAGAAAGGTTTCTTAAAAAAAAATCATGATGTTGACAGCTGCTATGCATTATTTCTATTGACTGCTTAAAAAGACATGTTATATGTCCTCCTACAAACTGACAAAATATTTCAAAATTAGTTTATCTTCTAATTCCGAGCTTAGAGTATTATCAAGAAGACTGTAGTCAATATAAGGTACTACACTCATCTGTGCAGTTTAAATGCATAGGGAAATCCAAAACTTTGTCTCAAATTGTAGTTGACAAATTTAACTGCTACATTTTTAAAATTTATAAAACTCTTGTGAATTACTAATGACAGCTTGAGTTCTAAGACATTAGGAAGCTTCCAGTGGAGCTGGAAGTATTCAAAGACATAAAAGACATAAACCTTGAAAAATAACGTTTCCCTTATATTAACATTAAATTGTACATTTAGAGATTTAGAAACTAGTAGTTGTGGGAAAGAGGGACATGGGAGGAAAAGTATATGGGGAGTAGTTGGGGGGATAGGGGAATGTGATCTGGTGTTGAGTGTGGGAAAAGGACTGAAGCCCTAAGAACCAGCAGAAAGAATGGAGGTTGGGGGGACTCTTCAGAATGCACCAGAAACCTGGGAGTTGAGAGACACTAAGGATCCAAAGGGAGGGACTTTAGACAAAATGCCCTACAGTAGGGAGACAACAAACAGAAAACATAATATTATTTTTAATTAAGCAGAATTTTCCTAAGTTTGTATTATTCTAAACATTAATCATTTGATGATTTTATAAAGAAAACTTTTCTCTAAAATTCAAGCAAAATAATACTTTAAGTCTCAAAAAATAAACTATTCGAAAATATGTATTACATCATTAATTGTTTAGCTGTATTAATCTCATAGTCTTTAAATTTAAAATATCCAACAATGCTTTATCAGCCATTAATTAATTATAAAACCAATTATTTATTAGCTATATTCAGAAAATTATATAATAATTGCTTCACAATTCTCTCTCCATTTTCGTCACACCTTGGCTACTTGCCAAGGATGCCAATTTCTTTCTGCCCACCCCATTGGGACCTACAGTTTCAGCCTGCTCCCCACATAGAACACTCCAGACAGTGTACATGGGTGAGATACTCAGGGTACACCAGAGTCTACAGCTTCCTCCCTTGCATTCATGCATTGCTTTATGTAAAATTGAGATCTAGAATAAGACCACACTGCAAGATGACATTTGTCCCAAGCCACTGATGATACCATACTGTAACTGATAAGCAGAAGATCTGTAATAGAAGCTGAAGGCCTAAAAATCAAAGAAAAATGGCATCCAAACTCTGCTAGGAATAAGCCTTACCCTGAACACTGTAAATACGCCTGGTGAAAAAAACTAAAAGATGCTTGAACTAGAGGAAGAAAAAAACAGAAGGAAGAAAGAAAAGCTAGAAAGAAAAACTCAAGCAGCAACATATCCCAAAATGAACAAAATCCAATGTAGAAATAAAAAATAAATGAAAAATCTAAGATAATTTGTCTTTTCTCAAACTACAAATTTAATAGCAATGGCTAATGTTAATACTTACCTGGGAAAAAATTATAAACAATACAAAAGAATGATAACAACTGTGGTCTAACAACACAAGAAGACAAATATAATCAGTAAGAAAGTTAATTGAAGACCAAAAGAGAATAAATTAAGAAAGCCCAGGTTGAAATTATACAAGGAATGAAAAGCTCAGTAAGCCAATTAAAAACCACCTAAGGAATGCTCCCAATAGAGCAGATAACAGGAAAAACAGAATAAGGAAAAAAGATAATACAGAGGAATTGAATTATTCAGTTAAACAAATTAATAGCTTTTAAAAGTTATGAACAGAATAAAGGAGAGTTTTGGAACAATGTATATATAACTAACTTCTAAATTATGGGGTTAAAAAATAAGAAGGCTAACATATTAAGTGATATGTTCTGCAAAATAATAGAAGATAATTCCTCAAATATAGAAAAAGACATATCTATTTAGATACAAGAGGCTTACAGAACACAAAGCAGCTAAGATCAGGAAAAGAAATCTCAAATGAGAAATACCAAATGGGTGAGAAGCACCTAAAGAAATATGAAACATCCTTAGACATCAGAGAAATGCAAATCAAAACAACCCTGAGATTCTACCTCATACCAGTCAGAATGGCTAAGATCAAACACTCAGATGACAGCAGATGCTGGCAAGGATGTGGAGAAAAGGGAACATTCTTCCATTGTTTGTGGGATTGCAAGCTGGTACAACCACTCTGGAAGCCAGTCTAACTGTTCTTCTGAAAACTGGACATAGTATTACCTGAGGACCCAGCTATACCACTCCTCTGCATATACCCAGTAGATGATCCAACATATAACAAGGGCACATGCTCTACTATGTTCATAGCAGCCTTATTTATAATAGCCAGAAGCTGAAAAGAATCAGATGTCCTGCAACAGAGGAATAGATACAGAAAACGTGGTACATTTACACAATGGAGTACTACTCAGCTATTAAAAACAATAATTTCATGAAATTCTTAGGCAAAAAGATGGAACGAGAAAATATCTTGAATAAGGCAACTCAATAATAAAAGAACTCACATGGTATGTACACACTGATAAGTGGATAGTAGTCCAAAAGCTTGGAATACAGAAGATACAATTCACAGACCACATGAAGCTCAAGACGAAGGAAAAGCAAAGTGTAGATGTTTCAGTCCTTCTTAGAAGAGGAAACAAAATACCCATGGGAGAAGATACAGAGACAAAGTATGGAGCAGAGAGTGAAAGAAAGGCCATCCAGGGACTGCCCTACCTGGGGATCTATCCCATACACAGTTCCAAACCTGGATACTATTGCAGATGCCAACAACTGCTTGCTGAGGTCCATACTGAAATACAGTAAAAGCAATATACCGCAAACCAGTAGCCAACATCAATCTGAATGGAGAGAAACTTGAAGCAAGCCCACTAAAATCAAGGACTAGACAAGGCACTCTCCCTACCTATTCAATATTATACTTGAAGTCCTAGCTATAGCAATTAGACAACAAAAGGAGATCAAAGGGATACAAACTGAAAAGGAAGAAGTAAAAATATCACTATTTGTAAATGATATGATAGTATACTTAAGTGACTCAAAAAAAACTCCACAAGAAAACTCTTAAACCTGATTAAAAAAAGTTTCAGCAAAGTAGTTGGATATAAAATTTACTCAAACAAATCAGTGGCTTTCTTCTACACAAAGGATGAACAGGATGAGAAAGAAATTAGAGAAAAAATACCCTTCACAATAGTCACAAATAATATAAAATACCTTAGTGTGACTCTAACTAAGAAAGTAAAAGATCTGTATGACAAGAACTTCATAGAAAGAAATCGAAGATCTCAGAAGATGGAAGGACTTTCCATGCTCATGGATTGGCAGGATTAATATAGTAAGAATGGCCATCTTGCTGAAAGCAATCTAAAAATTCAATGCCATTCCCATCAAAATTCCAAATAAATTCTTCATAAAGTTAGAAAGAGCAATTTGAAAGTTCATATGGAATAACAAAATTACCCAGGATATCTAAAATTATTCTCAACAAATAAAGAACTTCTGAGGAAATCACCCTCCCTGACTTCAAGATGTACTACAGAGCAATAGTGATTAAAACTGCATGGTATTGGTACAAAGACAGGCAGGAAGATCAGTGGAATAGAATTGAAGACCCAGAAATGAAACCATAGACTTATGGTCACTTGATATTTGACAAAGGAGCTAAAACCATCCAGTGGAAAACAGCATATTTAACAAATGATGCTGGTTCAACTGGGTGTCAGCATGTAGAAAAATGCAAAACAATCCATTCTTATCTACTTGTACAAAGCTCAAGTCCAAGTGGATCAAGGACCTTCACATAAAACCAGATACACTGAAACTAATAGAAAAAAAAAGTGGGGAAGAACATTGAGCACATGGGCACAGGAGGAAATTTCTTGAACAGAACACCTATAGCTTATGCTCTAAGATAAAGAATTGACAAATGGGACCTCATAAAATTGCAAAGCTTCTGTAAGGCAAAGAAGACTGTCAATAGGACCAAACAGCAACCAACAGATAGGAAAAGACCTTTCCCAATCCTATATCCGATAGAGGGCTAATATCTAATATTTACAAAGAACTCAAGAAGTTAGACTCCCTATTAAAAAATGGGGTACAGCTAAACAAAGAATTCTCAACTGAGGAATACCGAATGGCTGAGAAGCACCTAAAGAAATGTTCAACATCCTTAGTCATCAGGGAAATAGAAATCAAAACAACCCTGGGATTCTATCTTATACCAGTCAGAATGGCTAAGATCAAAAACTCAGGTGACAGCAGATGCTGGCAAGGTTGGAGAGAAAGAGGAATACTTCTTCATTGCTGGTGGAATTGCAAGATGGTACAACCACTCTGGAAATCAGTTTGGTGGTTCCTCAGAAAATTGGACATAGTCCTACCTGAAATACCCAGCAATACCACTCCTGGACCTAGAAGATGATCCAACATATAACAAGGACACATGCTCCACTGTTCATAGTGGCCTTATTTATAATAGCCAGAAGCTGGAAAGAACCCAGATGTCCCTGAACAGAGAAATGAATACAGAAAATGGGGTACATTTACACAATGGAGTACTACTCAGTTATTAAAAACAATGAATTCAGGAAATTCATAGGCAATTTGATGCAACTAGAAAATATCATCCTGGGTGAGGTAACACAATCACAAAAGAATACACATGATATACACTTACTGATAAGTGGATATCCAGAAGCTCTGAATACTCAAAATACAATTCACAAACCACATGAAGCTCAAGATGAAGGAAGACCAAAGTCTGGATACTTTGTTCCTTCTCAGAAGGGGGAACAAAATATCCATGGAAAGAGTGATAGAGACAAAGTGTGGAGCAGAGACTGAAGAGAAGGCCAGTAAGAGATTGCCCCACCTTGGGATCCATCCCCTATACAGTCATCAAACCCAGACAATATTGTGAATGCCAACAAGTGCTTGATCACAGAAGTCTGCTATAGCTTATTCCTGAGAGGCTCTACCAGTGTCAAATACAGAGAAGAAGGCTCACAGCCATCCATTGGCCTGATCACAGGTTCCCCAATGAAGGAGCTAGAGAGAGGACCCATGGAGCTGAAAGGATTTGCATCCTCATAAGAGTAGCAATAATATGAACTAACCATACTCCCAGAGCTCTCAGGGACTAAACCACCAACCAAAGAGCACACATGGTGGGACTCATGTAGCAGAGGATGGCCTTGTTGGTCATTAATGGGAGGAGAGGCCCTTGGTCCTCTCAAGGTTTTATGCCCCAGTGTAGAGGAATACCAGGGCTAGGAAATGAGAATGGGTTGATGGGTAAGCAGGGGAATGTGTAAGGGGATGGGGGTTTTCTGAGAGGAAACCAGGAAAGGGGATAACATTTGAAATGTAAATAAAGTAAATATCTAATAAAAAAGACTGAAGGAGAATTTACACTTTTCACAATAAATAAGATTATAGGAATTTGTGAATACTAAATCATTGTTACAGAATATTCTATAAAGAATTCTTAAATCTTACAAGAAGGGTAAACACACTAAAGATGTTACAGAGGAAAAAAATAAACAGCACCTGAACTGACAATCAAAATTGTTCTGAAGAAGTATTACAAAAAAGAAGTATTACAAAACGATGACAGGAATTAATGCACATATTTATTCAATACCACTAAAAGTTTCTCAATTTTCCAATAAAAAGACATAGACTCCTAGAAAGAATTAGGAAACAAGATTCATGTTTTTGCTGCTTCCAATAGCACCCCGTCAAAACTAAACCACCTTAGAATAAAAAAGGTGAAAGTATTTGTAACAAAGAAACTCAGAAACAAGCAGATATTATTCTATTATCTAATAGAGACTTCAAACCAACACTAGCTAGAGGGATAAGGAATGTTTTCTTTTAATCACTTCATAGTCATTAAAAGAAAACCCATCAACAGGATATTACAATCCAAAATATGTATCATTAATTTTATTAAAGTAACACTGTCATTCCAAACCCACAGATTGATCCCAATACAGTGATGTGAGTGACATACAAACCCTACTGTCAGCACTAGACAGGTTATCCCAGAAAAGGGGAGAAAAATAAACCAAGGTGCTATGTGGTACCCGGGTCTCTCTCCTGCGTCCTGGAGCTCTCTGTTGCTGATGCCTGAAGCTCTCTGCTGCTGAGGCCTGGGGCTGCACAGCATGTTAGCTATAAAGGAGGCAATGAATAAGTGAGATATTTTATTATAGGAAAGAGAAAATAGACCAGTCATGTAGAGAGAAAGAAAGGAGAGGAAAGAGAGAAGAGAAAGAGAGAAAAAGGAAAGAAAGAAAGCAAGAGAGCAAGAAGGCAAGAGAGAGAACAAAGAGGAAGAGAAGAAAAATGACAGAAGGGACAAAGAGCAAGAGAGGAGAGGAAGAGAGCAAGAGAGAGAGGAGGGGCAAACTGCCCCTTATATTATGTGAGGAGTGGCTATCTGTCTGTGGAGTAAGACATGCTTAGCTGTGTCTACCTGATAGAGCACAAATCTCCTATGGGGGCAACTGTGAAGGGTTGTGACTGAAACAGGGGCCAAAGGCTCAAGAGTTCTGGTTGAACATCTTCTGTCCCTTGCAGGCAAAGATATTGTCAACTAGGTCACCAAGGTTCAGACCTATTACTCGACTGAGCCTAGATTGCCTGAACAGAACCACTGCCCTACAGTGCTAAATGAGACTTTAAATCAACGGAAGCAGACATATACTTATAAAGCATCAAACATCAAAACATGCACATTGTTCTCATTAGTCCGTGTCTGTATCCGAAACCTTATGGACTACATGTTAGTATCTGAAACAGTAAATAGATTAAAATTTAAAAGATATCCTACATTCTATCTAAACACAGTAGAATAAAGCTAATATCAACACAATAGAAACTATAGAAGTGCACAAATACACAGAATCTAAAGGATGTGATAATAAAGGGTAGCAGGTCAAGGAAAGACCTCGAGGATAATGATAGGGATGATAGTGACGGTGATGATGAGAGTGATAGTGACACTGACAGTGATAGTGACAATGATAGTGATAACAGTGATAGTGACAGTGACAGTGATAGTGAGGATAGAGATAATGACAAGGATGATAGTGATGATGATGATGATGATGATGATGATGATGATGATGATGATGATAGTGATAGTGAGAGTGACAGTGAGAGTGATATGATAGTGATAGTGATAACAGTGACAGTGAGGATGGAGATAATGATAGGGATGATAGTGATGGTGATGATGATGATAGTGATAGTGACAGTGACAGTGATAGTGGCAGTGATAGTTATAGTGATAACAGTGACAGTGAGGATGGAGATAATGATAGGGATGATAGTGATGGTGATGATGATAGTGTTAGCAATGATTGATAGTGACAGTGATAGTGATTATAGTGATAATAATGATAGTAATAGTGATCGTGACAAGGAGACAGTAGATTGAATCCTGGCCACATGCATCTCATCCCCACTACATATATGCCCAGAAACAGGGAATCTGTAACTTCTTTGAACTTTATAATCATTTTCTACATGTGAAATCTTTTGTTTAAAGATTTCATATAAACATTTATAATCTTTCATGGTTTTTTTTTTCAAATTGAAGCTGGATATCTACAAATCTAGTAATGCACAGAGAAGCAATCTGTAAAGTTCTTCAAATTGAGTGGGTTTTAAACGAACAATATCTTGAACGATAAAGTGCCAGACAACTGGTCTCTGGAACGGACAGGAGTCACAGTCTATGGCAAATAAGAGCAGACAGCAAGCCAGCTAGTTCTAAGACTGAAAAGTGAACATCTATACTCAGGTAAACTATTGAAAGTTTAACACAGTCTCATAGTAAGTAGCACATATGAAGTCAAATAGGTTTCGTTTCTCAAAAATCATTTTTTTTTATTTCTCAATTACTTTGTGTTTATATGCAAATGAATGTGAGGGGGCTGTTGCTTGCATACACAAGTACATGTGTATAGAAATCAAAGGTCAGCTTCATGGGATAGTAGTCTGACCCATAGTATGGATTTCTATCTGGCATGGTGCCTCTCAATTTAGCTATGCCAGCTGGCCAATGAGGCGTCAGAGATCTGCCTCTGTCTACTTCCACTGGGTTGGGATTATAATTGTACAACACCATGTCTGGCTTTTTATATAAGTGCTAAACATTAAATTCAAGTGCTTATGCTTTCTTGGTATTCCCATTTATTTGCTAAGCATTTATTATTTAATATATTTATTAAGTATAAATAAATATATAAATAAATAAAGATTTTTAAAAATCCAATATATTTTATTGCTATAAGTTAAATGCATGAGGATTTTTTGGCTTCCTGGGAGCTGTAATAGATACTTAGTTAAGTAGTGAAAAGACAGAATCTGTTAGGATAAGTATTCTGCAGCTAAGAATATTCTACTTAATTAGGTATCCTAACTCTGAGACAGAAGTTTAGATGTGTCTTACTGATTCATTTTCTTGTAATTGAATGAAGAAAAGTAAACAGTGGAACTTGGAGAAAAAAAATCAAAGGCAATGGAAAAACAGTGTATATATAAGACAATCCTTATTAAAGCAGAACATGCAGATTACATTTAAAAACACAAAGAATTGAAGAGATAAAAAATAACTACCTCCAAACTATCACCAGTTACAATCTCATAAAAACATATCTATTATGCTAAAATGGAAATCTAAATAATGAAATTGAGTTCTTTTATGGCAGGACTGAGATGGACAGAAGTGACTTTCTCAGGTGCATTTTATCATCCATGGAGTAATCATTTGAATTCTTTCAAGCTACAAAAACAATTCATTATGCAAAGAGCCTTCAAACATTTATTTTCAATGATTTTGTTTCCTAAAATAGAAAAAATCCGATACAAATCTTGCATCCAATTAATTTTAGGCATATGCACAATAAATATGTCTCAGATTCATTCAAAATTCACTTGTCCCTGAAAGTAATTACAGTTTAGGCAGCTAAGTTTGAATTTCTAATAGCAAACCACCGAAAAGTAAATTAATGAACAAATACAAATATATTTTTTTGTTCCTTTTAACTATTTTAGCTACTCTAAATTAGCCATAGTA
>JADRCC010573760.1:17446-31377 GCA_019843855.1 Hylomyscus alleni | reverse complement strand
TTTGGCTGTGGGGCTCTGCATTTATTTCCATCAGTTGCTGGATGAAGCCTCTCCAATTCTGATTATGCTAGGCTCCTGTCTAAGTGTACAGAGAATATCATTAGGGACCATTTCATTGACTTTAAAAGAATTGCTGGCTGTGTTTGGCTCTATCATAGGTCTCTGGGCTATCCAGCTTCTGATTCCTGACCCTCCAGGCCATGTCAGCAGTTGGCTTCATTTTGTGGCATGAGTCTCAAGTTGGACCAGTCATTGGTCGGCCACTTTCATAATTTTTGTGCTACCTTTACCCTCAGGTAAGCAATACAAACTGTAGATCAAAGGTTTTATGTCTGGTTTGATGTCCCAATCCTTCCAATTGGTTATAGGAGATGACTTTTTCAGGTTCTGTATCCCCCATAATTATGAGTCCTAGGGTCATCTTCATAGATTCCTGGGAGTTCCCATTGCACTGGGTTTCTAGCTTGTCCCCAAGATTCCCCTTCAATTCCAGTTGTCTCTTCCTATACAGTCTCCCTCCATCACTCCTCCATTCAATCCCTCCTGTTTCTGTCCCCGCCCTCCCTTAGTTCTCCCTTGACATCTGTTCTATTTCCCCTTCCCGGGGAGATTTATGTGTGCGCCCTGTGCCCTCATAAGGGAGATTTTTAATAGTCATCATAAGTATGAAACTGGGGGAGAGATTTTAATATCTAAAAGCACTTCTGAGAAACCCTAAGCAACATACTTGTCTGCAATCCCTGTGGCATACCCTTTGAGAAATTGAGTAATGATCTATATCAACCTTCAGCACCGTGAGAGGTCTCCTCCTGTTTTCATTTAATGTGACTCTGCTCATGGACTGACCGTGTGGGGCCCAGCTTTATGGCTTCCAGTGAATTAGGGACTTAAAGGACTTTGTCACTCCATTCTCAGAATGACATAGCTAGGGCTGTGGTTCTTGGGAAACTTTACTTTTTCTGTGGTGTTTGTGCACATGATTTTGTTCAAGACCAATAGCACAGCATCCCTCTTTTGTTACCCATTTTGCACTTCCCCTTAGCTACAGAATGGTGTGGCGATTCAACATCCTTATAGGAAGATTTGGCATTGATGAAATAAAAGCAGGGTTAAAAATAAATTTAATACTTTTATATTCATCAAATAGAGAAAGAAGAGGAAAGGGTGTGGAGATAGAATAAAGGCCTGGTGTAAAATAAATCTTATCTTTTTTATAAATACCAGATAAAAAGAAGAGAAAATAAAAAAGAAGAGGAGGGAGAAGAAAGAGGAGGAGGGGAGGAAAATGAAGAGGAGAAGGAGGAAGAGTAGGAGCAAGAGGAGGAGAAAGAAAAAGAAGAAGAGGAGGAGAAAGGCAAGGAGAAGGAGGGAGAGGAGAAGCAAGAGGAGGAAAAAGAGGAGAATGAGGAGGCCACTATCACTTCATAACTTTTCCCACAATTCGATACCTAGATATTTTCCCAGAAATATGGTATGATAGGCTAAATGGTTCACATGAAGCATTATACTCAAAATTTCCCATTCTTATATGCAAATACTTTTTCTTTTCTACATCTGAAAGCCACATGTGATTTTCAATCAGCCAGTACAAACAGACTGACAGACAAGCTCCCTGAGGAAATGCTGGATGTGCAATCAGGTTTCAACACTCTCCTTCTTCCCCCTCTGGAGCAAGTCTATAATTCCACATTTGTGTAAATACATATGTGCAGCATATTTATCCACATGCTGCTGGGTAGATGGAGCAATTCTGCATTCTTTCCTGGTTATGTACGCACGAAGACTGTAGATTCCCTAAAAGTTATTTCTATCTTTCAGTCTACCTTGTAAGAATCAGGAGCATGTCTGTCTAGAAGAAAAGCTATGGGAGGCCTTCCCTATCCCTGTCTCATGGCTCTTCACTTACATCAGACTTTGAATATTCATTGGCATTTGTCTCAACTCTGCCCAATCTACCCGCTTAGAATGTACTAAAGTCACCACATACAAGGATTACATAGAAATGGATAAAAAAATGTAATACTATGCCCAATTTTCTGAGGAACCGCCAAACTGATTTCCAGAGTGGTTGTAGCAGCTTGAAATCCAACCAGCAGTGGAGGAATGTTTCTCTTTCTCTACAACCTCTGCCATCACCTGAGTTTTTTTATCTTAGCCATTCTGACTGGTGTGAGGTGGAATCTCTGGGTTGTTTTGATTTGCATTTCCCAGATGACTAATGATGTTGAACATTTCTTTAGGTGCTTCTCAGCCATTCAGTATTCCTCAGTAAAGACTTCTTTGTTTAGCAGTGTACCCCATTTTTAATAGGATTATTTGGTTCTCTGGGGTCTAACTTCTTGAGTTCTTTGTATATATTGGATATTAGCCCTCTATCGGATGTAAGATTGGTAAGGATCTTTTCCCAATTTGTTGGTTATCGTCCTGTCCAGGGACTAAACCACCAACAAAAGAGTACACATGGAGGGACCTGTGGCTCCAGCTGCATATGTAGCAGAGGATGACCTTGTTGGACATCAATGGGAGGAGAGGATCTTGGTTCTGAGAAGGCTGAAAGCCTCAGTGTAGGGGAATGCCAGGACCAGGGAAGCAGGAGTGGGTAGGTTGGTGAGCAGGGGTAAGAGGAATGGGATTGGGAGCTTTCAGAGGGAAAACCAGGAAAGGGGATAACATTTGAAATGTAAATATAGAAAATAATAAAGAAGAAGAAGAAACAAGTCACTCAAAGCAAAATGGAGAAGATATATTTAGTAGATATATTTGGTAGAAGACATTTCATTTACAAAGACTGAGGAAGAAGCAACTCAGCTTGTTCAGAGAATTGACAGGGTAGCTGGGGAGTGGACAGAGGCAGTGACATCACAGACATTGGCAGACATTAGATTGTTCAAGCTGTTACTAGAAACCATAATTAGTGCAAGGAAAAGTCTTTGAAGAAGTTTAAATCGTACAAACTCTCTGCAGAATTGGTGGTGTGAAGAGATTTCAGTGGGAGAAGAGCAACTAGCAAGGTGGCTACGGCTGCACCTCAAAGAAACCCAGCTAACACATGATGATTTTTGAAGCTAAGATAGTGGTACCAGCAGAGAAGCAGGGAAGTCTCTGAGTGTACTGAAGAGGAAGGAAAGGATGTGGAGTATATTGTTATGACAAAACTCACATCAACTCTAAGAGGAAAAGAGATATAAAGAAAGGCTATGCTCTAGAGACAGCTCTGATCTTAGTCCATTTTGACCCTCTCCACCAGATATCTTCAACCAAGAAGAAGATGGAGACCCTTTCCTCCTCAGCAGGCATCTTCATGGCTCATTCTGCCTTTTGTCTTGGAGCTGTGCCTCATGAAGTCTCTTAGTGAGAGATCATCATTCAAAATTCATTAGAATGACGTCCATCAGCTATCAGGGCTGTTCATTTCCCTGGGCACCAGGGGATCTGTGTGTTCATAACACTGTGGGCATTCACTCATGCAGAGTGGATGGGAATTTGATAGGCAGATGTGTCCCCAAGAAGAGGAAACAGCTGGAGCAGAATATAAGGTTGGGGAATAAAGGACAGGAAAGTCATAGTACAGTTAGAGAAATTGGACAAACAATAGGCTGGACAGTCTTTATGGAGGGGATTGAATCTTTGAGTACAGCCTTTATGGAGGGGATTGAATCTTTGAGTACTTTATCTAAGAAAATAGAAAAGCAGAAATGAATTTTAGAATGAAAAGAAATCATGAGCACTCTTTTTTTTAGAGTTGAAAGGAAGAACCTAGCAATTATCTATCTCACCTACTGGATACTACACATTCCCTTCTTTCTTAGAAAAGAAGATCCAGCATCAATGTAAATCGTATTTGCCTATACCTATAAATCTCATCCTGTGAGCACTCATGCAATGCAAGAGGCTTTTACTTGGAACAGATAAATAGATATTTTGGAGTGCTTAAAGTGTGCTGGTTCTCTGGAGAAACCAAAGATGACCAAGGCTACTCACTTGCCCTTAATTCATTCATGGCAATGATATCAAACTTACAGAGCCTGGGAAGCAAGCCCTATCAAATGGAAACTTCTGCCTATACATTCTAGAGTCTCAGTGCTACCTGCCCATGAGGTTTTATGTCATGATGCCAAATATGGAGGTATCTCAAACAAACATCTTATCAACAAAATAGTAATGCCACTGGATCTCTGGTTTTAGAGTTAGAGATGGATATTTATTTAAACTCTGATCTAACCAAGTTAGCACTTGGGGAGTAGAGACTTTCACAAGCTTAAAAATTCTAGTGTTTAGGTGCTGCCTTTGTTGAGTCTTGGCAACAGCCCTTGTCACCTTCTTTGATTCATGCTTAGCTGTTTTTTGCTTCCTTGGTACCTCTGATAGGCTGCTCTTGCTGAGCTTGCCTAACTTGCAGTTTCTGATTCCTCTAGGTGGTTATATCAGGAAGAGATGCACCAGTAACAGCTCACCGGAACATGACTGCATAGTGGGTTCTTTTCGTTTGATTTTCTTCTTATTATGTTTTCTTCTGTAGAGGGCAGTCCAGTTTATCTGCCAAGAATTCCTTTTGACAAAGAATGAAGACTCACATTTTTTAAATTTACTTTTTTAATTATTCATTTTACATCCCACTTACTGTCTCCTCCTAATCACCCTGTCTTACTATCCTTCCTTCTTTAGCCCTCTCCCCTTCTTCTCTGCAGTGATGACCCTCCAAGTATCTCTCATTCCCCAGTACTTCAAGTATCTACAGGGCTAGGTGCTTCTTCTCCCATTGAGGTCAGACAAGACAGCCCAACTAGAAGAACATAGCCCACACACAGGCAACAGTTGTTCAAAACCCACATGAAGAATAAGCTGTAAATCTGCTATATGAGCAGGGAGACCTAGGTCCAGCCTGTGTACGTTCTTTGGTTGGTGGTTCAGACTCTGAGGGTCCCAAGGGTCCAGGTTAGACTCTGTTGATCTTCCTGTGGAGATCCTATCCCCTTGGGGGCTCACAATCCTTTCTCCTATTCAACCATAAGAGTCCCCAAGCTCCATCCAGTGCTTGGCTATGAGTTTATGCATCAGTCTGAGTCAGCTGCCGAGTGGAGACTCTCAAAGGACAACTTGTTCCTGTCTGCAAGCATAACAAACTATCATTAATAGTGTTAGGGATTGGTGCTTGCCCATTGGATGGGTCTCAAGTTGGGTAAGTTATTGGTTGGCCATTGCTTCGGTCTCTACTCCATCCCCTCTGCCTGCATTTCTTGTAGACAGGATAAATATTGGGTTGAAAAGTTTTGTGGGTGGGATGGTGCCTCTATCACTCTAGGGTCCCTGCCTAGCTACAAGAAGTAGCCTCTTCAGGTTCCATATCCTCAATGTAATAAGTTACAGCTAAGGCCACTTCCATTGATTCCTGAGTGCCTCCCTTGTCCCAGGTCTCTGTCTCATCCTGGAGATGCCCTCACCTTCTTACTCCTGTAAGTTGCAGACTTCCATTCATTTTCATAGCCATCAAACCATCTCTCTTGTCCTTCCCACACCTGATCTTGAACTTCCCATATACCTCCCCATAGCCACCATTTCAGTTCCCTCCCTCCATCTGTCTCTTATGACTATTTTATTTTCCCTACACAATGAGATTCAAGCTTCCTCATGTGGACCTTCCTACTTGTTTAGCTTCTTTGAGTCTGTGGAGTGTAATATGGTGCCTGTATTTTATGGCAAATGTTCATATCCACTTATAAGTGTGTACATACCATCCATGTCCTTTTTAGACTAGGTTACCTCAGTCAGGATAATATTGTCAAATTCTATCTATATGCCTGCAAAATTCATGATGTCTTTCTTTTTAACAACTGAATAGAACTCCATTGTGTAAACATACCACATTTTCTTTATACATTCTTCAGTTGTGGGACATCTAGATGTTTCCAGTTTCTGGCTGTTACAAATAAAGCTGCTATGAACATGGTTGAGCAAGTGTCTTTGTGGGATGTTGAAGCATCCTTTGGGTATATGCCAAGGAGTGGTATAGCTGGGTTTTGAGGTAGAATTATTCTCAGTTTTTTGAGAAACTTCCAAATTGATTTTCAAAGTGGTTGTACAAAGTTTGTACTAGCAATGAAGAAGTACTCCCCTTACTCCACATCCTCACCAGCATGTGCTGTGTCTTGAGTTTCTTATCTTAGCTATTCTAATGGGTATAAGACAGAATCTCAGAGGGTGGCTTCATCCCTAAGCTCAAACTGTACTACAGAGAAGTAGTGATAAAAACAGAGTAGTACTGGTACAGAAACAGACATGTTGATCAATGGAATCAAATCAAAGACCCCAAAATAAGCCCACACACCCATGGGCACCTTATTTTTCAAAAAGAAGCTGAAACCATACAATAGAAAAATGAAAGCATCTTCAATAAATGGTGCTGATCTAACTAAATGTCTGCATGTATAAGACTGAAAATAGATCCATACTTACCACCATGCACAAACTCAAGTTCAGGTGGATCAAGGACCTCAACATAAAACCGGATAAACTAAATTTCATAAAAGAGAAAGTAAGAAATACCCTTGAACACATTGGTACAGGAGAAAATTTCCTGAACAGAACTTCATTGACTCAGGCTCTAAGATCAACAATTGATAAATGGGAACTCATGAAACTACAAAGCTTCTGAAAGGGAGCAGATACTGTCAATAAGACAAATGAGCAGCCCACAGACTGGGAAAGTATCTTCACCAACTCTACATCTGACAAAGAGCTAGTATTCAAAGTTTATAAAGAACTCATGAAGTTAGACACTAACAACCCTAATAACCCATTTAAGAAATGAGGTACAGAACTAAACAGAGAATTCTCAACAGAGGAATCTCAAATGGCTGAAAAGCATTTACAGAAAAGTTCAGCCCTTAGTCATCAGGGAAATGCAAATCAAAACATCTCTGCAGAACTGAAAAAAACCTTTCTTTAGGTCCTAGCATAGTTCTGCCCATTTCAGGGATAGATCTTGTACCCAATGAACTGCACAGCTGGATCTTCATGGGAGGGCTGCTGTCAGCCACTAGAGGAAAGAGGGTAAAAGATAGACCATCTTAAACATGAGAAAATGATATGTCCAGAGAGTAAAATTTTTAGGAATTACAACATTCAAAAGTGATATTGCTTAGGTTGGTTCTTTTTTTTTCCAGTTAATATAATTGCCACGCCCACTCATCTACTTCAGTTAAATCCACAATATGGGGGTAAAAGCCTGATTAAGGATAAGAGGCATTATGGCTCCAAAGGGGAACTTGTGCCTCCTGGGTATGCAGTCGCTGGCATCTCCTAACTCAGATGTGTTCCAGATTAGTCTTTCCAATCATCAACATACCCTCTTATTTAGGCATAAAAGGTACCCCAAGAATGATTTGTAAATGACTAAGATTAGGCATTGTTTCCTGGCCAGCACAACGTTTCCAACCTATCCTAATTTAATTCCAAGCTGTCTTGGCTTGGAATTTCTCTCAAGGAATCTGCTTTTTCAGACAGGTCCTCAGAGTTAGCAACAGAGATCAAGAACATGTCTTAGGGCAGTCCCACAGAAGACAGAACTGTTTTACATACTAGAGAGTAATGGAAGGGCTTCCCTCACTCAAGGACATTAGCTAGAACTGTTAAATCAGAGCTTCCTGGTGCTCACCTTCAGCAAACCCAGTGAATTAGCATGGGATTACTAAAATAGCCCCAGCAGGGAGGGCACCACTGCTCTTCTGCCTGATTCACACCTGGATACCTAATCCTACCAACCTTGGTGTGGCTGTCACTTGCCTATGTGACTTCAGTCTTGCTCTTGGATCCTATTGACCTTGCTGTAACCCTAGCCCTCCTACATGACTCTTGTCATCTGCTCTGCTTTCTGTATGCTATTTAAGCCTCAATTTTACCTTGTACAAATACATTCAGATTCAGCACACTCTTGTGTTAGGTCTGTCTGTCATCTGCCGATTTGTTGCCTACCTGACCAGAACTCTCATCCCTAGGAAATCGGGGTCCCTGTAATGAACCCAGTCCATGGCATATAATGGTTATAGGTTTCGTTGCTTAACAGAGACAAGAATACTAGTGATTTAAAAAATAAAAATTGATTTCCTTCACATAAGAACTTGACTACAAGCCAGCTGACACATGCTGCTAGTTCCAGTACTAGGGATGCAAAGACAAGAACACTGCAAATTCAGGAGAGGCTGAAAGAGTGTGTAGATCCTGGATCAGCTTGTGCTAGCAAAGCTTCGTCTCAAAAAAGAATACAAAATGGTAGGCAGTCCATGAGATTATCCAACACACAAATTCCTGCCTCAATTCTTTGCAACTCATTAGCATTGTTCTTATCCAAAATGTTGGTTGGGTTCCTACCTCTCTTTCACATATGAGGGATTGTTGGAAAGGAGGGAGAAAGAGGTAAACCCCTTTCTCCTAAGAATAGCACAGTAACTCATCACATGATCATGCCGAGCAACAAAGAATTCTGACTAAGCATAACTCAGTTAAGACTCTGAGCTAATCCACTAAAAGAGAAGAGAGAATGGATCTTAAAAAGTTTATGTAGTTCCCTATAACATTTGAGATGTGTGGCTCTCACATGTTTACCATATACTTGCCAACAAAGAACTATTTCCCTAATATCTGACTCTCAATTTCAGGATACATGGATTACCGTTAGAAGTATTAATATTAGTAAATTAAGTTTCTGTAATCCAGGGCATCTGCATGTTTGATGGACAGTATGTATGTTTTTATACAGTGGCTAAAATTTAGATTTGAGGGCCACTATTCCAAGCTTCCCTAAATGGTTTTGGGAAATGGTTGGGAAGTTTTGTTTTCCATTGACAATTGAAGCATAGAAACTTTAGCTTGCATTCTGCTCAGTGCATGGTGACCTGAACAGGCACACCTCAATTTCTTTATTTTTCAGACAATTGATCAACATTTCTTAACTAAATTCATGATTCTCCGAATGCAAGGCCTATTGCATTTTAAAAACTGACATCATTAACTTTGTTTCGATATAACAACAAGCTAGCATTTTGGGGATTGATAAGTGCTATTTGAAAGTATTATTTCCTTTGGATTTTCTCAGTAATCATCGTTTTACACATGAAGTTGTTGAAAGATAATTGCTTTGCTTTTGTCGTCAACTTATTTTTCAAATCCCTGCATCCTTTCCCCTATGTTGTATGGGAAAGCTCTTTCTCTCCCATTCTATGGCAAAACTGAAATAGAAATAGCTCAAAATAAAGCCAAAGAAATTGGTGGAATGGAGAGGAGGTGAAGACATTACAAAAACACAGAGTATGAACATGGAATAGCCTTCAAAGCATTGTGCTAAGGGGAAAAAAAAAACAGAGACAACAGGCCTCATACTGTACTCATTTATATAAAACATCCATGAAAATCAAGCCTATTGAGAAAGAAATAGACTAGTAGTTGTCTAGGACTAAGGGAAGAAACAGAAATAAACTATAAATGGGCATGAGACACATTACTGGGAAATATGACTGTCCTAAAACTGGATTATAGTGGTATTTGCACAATGAAATTCACTAATAATAGCATCAAATTTTTCACCTAAAGCATGAATTTTATAACATGTAAATTACAACTCAGTAAATTTGGGTTTTGAAAACATGAAATATTAAATTAAGTTAAAGGTATAAACATCATTTAAGGTTCCATCACTCACAGCTTGGAATAAATTGAGAAAGTAACACATGTTCCTAAGACACTAGCAACTAGAGTTCCCAAGAGAAATAGAACTGGTAGGATACACATGCCTATTCATGTAAAACACACAAGCATTTTTCTAGGGAATTAGTAGTATAGTTTCAGTCTTAGTCTAAAGGCTAGAGAACCAAGACAGTTAAAAATGCAAGGCTCAGTCTGAGAACAAGAGAGGAAGCAATGTTCTTGCTCAATATGATGCTGAGATATGAGGGGAAAAGGAAAAAGGAGGAGAGGGGGAGGAGGAGACAGAGACAAGAGAGAATTTTTCTTTGTCTCTGTATATTTTTCTTTCTCAATCCCTAATCTAAACAAAGCCCAAGGCTATGGTTTGAATGTCCCTGTCAAAACTCAAGTTGAAATTTCATCCCCTTTGTAAATTGTTAACAGGTAGTGTCAGGTGGGTCCTTTATGAGGTGACTGGGTTATGAGAGCTTTACTCCTCATAAATAGATCAGTATACTCATGGATTAATGGCTTAAAGTCTTCTTCATGGGCAGGCTGAAGGGATCTAGTTTAAAATCTAGTTTGGCCATCTCACCAGATAATGATCTATGATATAGAGATCCCCCAATAACAAGAGAGTCTTCACCAGATGAAGTCCCTTGACCTTGAATTTCGCAGATCTTTGCAAGTTGATCAGCCTGTGGTATTTAGATATAGCAACAGACCAAGACACAAATCTACATCAGGCAAATCAATCTGGATAGACCATTGATTCAAGGACCAACCACATCTAGAAGCATCATTAAAGATACAATAATAACATTAAAAAGTAACTGGGCATCCAATGACTCGGTAGAGCTGACATATGAACACACACCTTGAATTCTCATCTCTCAAAAGCAGTAAAAATGTGCACTTCATATATTGTCTACTTTCTTAGCATATTAAAAGAACCAAAACTTGCTCAAAAATTCCACTATTGGATATAGAAGGTGAAAAATACAAATTTTGCAGTTGCATAAATAATTAATTTGACTAGGAATAATCAGTGAAAAAATTTATGCAAACATGTAAATGACACTTAAGATATGTATTAAGGACCATAGATGACAGGATGGATTATGACATTGAAACTATTATCTACCCATTTATGAACATCACATCTACACATATACATGTCTATTTGTATTTCTCATATTATCTCATATTTTCTGGGTAAATGTCATAATTTTTCTCATGTTTACATGTGTAGCTATATACATGCATATTTCTTTTACATACAATATATATACTCTGCTTGTATGTCTATGATAATTTTCCTAAAGCTCTAAAGCAAGAGATGAAATAAATGATGTCTTATGAAGCCTTCTGTGTCTTAAATTTCGTTTAAGAAATATATGAAGTAAGTTTAGAACTAATCCATCTCCCCTGGATGCCCTTAGGCTGCAATGTACTGTCCTGAATCCCCCTCACTTTATACCTGGAATTGAGAATCCCTTCTACTGTGACAATATGCACTATAAGTATTCTGATTGTTGGTGGACAGGCCAGCTGCACAACAATGATATAGTCTAAACAGTGTGGTGAGTGCTATCTTAGGGAGTCATTTAAGAACATTAGAGCCACTGCAATGGCCAGAATGACAGCTCTCAATATTGAACACCACTTCCATCCAGTCAAGGAAAATGTACTCCACTTCTCCCATGGAATTACTTCCAGACCAAAGATTATTTAAATTACCTTAGGATGTTTATTTTATCATCTTAGTTCCTCATGTGTTCTAGAGATCTGAGCTTTAACGCATTGTGTTATGTAATAAGCCTTTTAACGTCAACTTGTCAAAAACTAATTACATTTCCTTTTAAGAGAGAAAACACTTGATAACTGATTTTTTTAATGATTATTTAAGTCAGCATCCCTTTCTCTCTTGCCTACAGGGAAGCCTCTATGTTTATACTCAACCTTGTTCAGGTCCAGGGTGCATTTACAGAGAATTCAGAGCTCTAATGGGCAAAGCTTCCCTCCTGTGTCGAGGAGGTTTTCTGCGCTACTTAATGCATCCTTGCAGACTGGCACACCAGTTCCCTGGTACCATTTAATGTTAAATAACACTCCCAAGACTATGTGAGGAAATCAGCTATGTGCAAAATGTCACATTCAGGGGGAGGGGAAAAACAATTATGCCTATGGCATGCAATTCACGTCAACCTCTTTTGAGATAATCGAAGAAAGACAACAGAACACAGTAGTCAATAAACGGGCTGGCAATGAGGAGGAGAAAAGAATCTATTTCTACATTTTCTTGTCACGCCCAAACCAGCTTTTTTTTTTTTTTTTTTTTGAGTCCTCTTGATAAGCGTTTGTCATAAGCTTTACTGTACCATGAAGTTATGATTAATATCACAGCTCAAGTACAGCGGCTTGAAAGACCACATTCATTTTCAAAGTCACGTCGCATTGATTAGAATTCACTGCAGGTTATTCAAATAACGATCCTCTCTTTCCCCAGGAGAATCTCTGTCTGATTTTTCTTTATCCTCATTAAAGATCCCAGGTGCAGACAAAGCTTTACTATGTACTTCTAATTTGCATTATCTTTGGGAAGAAGGCAATTCACATACCTTCAGTATATAGCACTTGTTTTTGTAGTTTGCTCTTTCCTATGGTCTATTCAAATAAATCAAGAAATGATTTATTTATAATTCCTCAGACAATAGAAAATGCCAAATTTTATTACCTTAGTAATGAGCCCACGGATGCCAAACCTTCCATAATTTAGATAAAAGCATTTATGTTCAGTCCTTAACCATATTTTGCTTTAAAGGATATGGATTTTTTTATTTATTTCTTGGTGAAAAAAAAACAAAAACAATATACACCTTAGAATAAAGAATACCGAGTCAGAACTCAATTCACTAAGCAATGAGCATTGCACTCAGGTAATCCTAGGCAAAACTTGATGCTATTTGACTAATTAGATACATTTCTGTGTAAGGGGTGATCAGTTGCTGCCAGGGCTGGGATAGTTCATTAGATCCCCTTCCTAATTTGGCATTTTCATGAGATTGTTTCCTAGTCGAATCAGTATGGTTGTGGGCCTCAACATGATGACAACGACTCCTGCCTTGGACTATTTTTGCCTTTGGTTTTTGTGTAATGAGTTTAGCCTGAAGCAGACTGCCAGCATTGTTGACATTTCATTGAGTTTCCAGTTCTCAAGAGAGGAGAAATTTTAGCTAATTAAATAGTGTTAGAATGTCTTAGAAACTACAAAAGCAGCACGAATCCACACTGCAATCACACCATATTTAAGACCATTGAGTATTCCTGGGATATTTAGAAAAATTGAAGTCTCAAAACAAAACTTTGAACGTGATAGATAGGCTCAACATACTGTCACTGCTATAAATGGAAAGATGAGAGAAAAAATGGAAAAAGAATTCTCATGAAAATGATCATTTTAGGGCAAAGACAGGAAACAGGTGCCATTGCTTCTCTGGGTGTGGCACAGCATTAATGATGTACTTGTGTGTGTGTTTCTTTTCAGATTCATATATGCCATTTATAGGACAGAAGTATCATTTCCAAGTCTGTGAATCAACATTGAGCACACATTTCAGCCTAAATGATGCTGTTTCTAGGAGTAATTCATTCATTGTACTTGTGAATCTGTTCTTGTTGAATATTTTTATATGTAAGCAAATTAAAAAAAAAAACCCTCAACATTGCGTTGGCATGTATATTAATTTGTATAAGGGAGGATCAGAATCTCAGTAGATGTGAAGGACATGAGATGGAGTGAACATTTAGGGAAAACCAAAGCCTCTCCATCCAATGAGGAACTACTTAAAATGGACCAGTTTTAATCAGAAACATGAAAATAATAATAAACAAACTCTGAAGATTCTGCTCAGGTATTTTTTCAGTCGAACCTGACAGAACCATGTTGTTTATTCTGCATAAAAATGAATAAACTACAGAAGCCAAACGCAAAACAGAAATTCAATCATGTCCATTTGTGAAGAGGTGAGATCTTTCTGGTGACAGGAGACAAGATAGCACCTGACACTCAGGCACACGGACAACAAAGAAAAATGATGTGTACATTTGGAATACTTATAATTTTTAGCAAGA
Source organism: Hylomyscus alleni (assembly GCA_019843855.1). Lineage (NCBI taxonomy): Eukaryota > Metazoa > Chordata > Mammalia > Rodentia > Muridae > Hylomyscus > Hylomyscus alleni. The sequence continues at coordinate 17,565 of JADRCC010573760.1, read as the reverse complement.
GCATTTCATTGTATAACAGACACCTACTATGTGTGGCTGGATCACCCTCCACTGTATGTATGTGTGCATGTGCGTGTGTGTGTGTGTGTGTGTGTGTGTGTGTGTGTGTGTGTGTGTGT
>JADRCC010573760.1:0-17436 GCA_019843855.1 Hylomyscus alleni | reverse complement strand
GTGTGTGTGTGTGTGTGTGTGTGTGTGTGTGTGTGTGTGTGTGTGTTTGTGGTGTGACATGCTTATATGCACATCCTGGGGAGGTGTCTCCAGTCTTGAATACTTCAGAGAGGAAGCCAAGAAAAACTCTACGGTTTATTTTCCTTTTAAGCCTCAGTGAGCCTGGGAGATTTCATTGACATTAATTAAGCCCACCCCAGGATCATAGACATGGTGAACTTTTATATTAAAGAGCAACCTTCCTTGCCAGATGAGTTTTTTCCCAAGCTCTCATTTTATTGTGATTTCCAGCAGGGTATCTTGTTTCAAGGGATATGATCAAAGTACAGGACATTTCTTCTGGGACATATTTTACATAGATTAAATCTCATTATACAACTTACTCTTCAGTCTATATTCTTTTTTTATAAGCTTCTATTGAATGAAAGAATTTAACACAGAAAAGTGAGAATTTATTACATCAAATACTCTAAGCTGCTATGAAGGCAAAGTCCCATTCAGTCTAACACGTTCAGTTTTTTCCTAACAATGGACTTGAGTTCAATCTCAGCTTTGGCCAGTAAGTGATTCCTTTTAAGGGACAAGCTGCTGCCATTAGATTTTCTTCCCTGTTTTAAAGTGTTCCACCTCCTACCCCACTTTATCTTTTAAAATCAGGTCAGTTATTTTGGACATATAGAGAAGATAGCCCAGAGACCTAGGGTAGAACCAAACATGGTTGGAAAAAAAATAAATGATTCCTAATTGTATTCCATTAAACTCATAGATCTGTGACTTGTCCAATTGTCATCAGAAAGGCTTCCTCTGGCAGCAGATGGGAGGATATGCAAAGATCCACAGCTAGATATTATGAGAAGAGTTTAAATTAGAGATCAGTTTTGCACCTCTGAGATTGAATAACCTAGAGAAAGAAGGGGAGGAAAAACTGTAGGAGTCAGAGGGGATGGAAAATTCCAGTAGAACATGGTCTGCCGAGTCAACTGAGCAGACCTCATATGAGCTCACAGACGCCCAGCAGCAAACACAGTACCTGAAGGGTCTCTACCAGGTCCTCTGTGTACATGTTATGGCTATTAGCTTGAGGTTTTTGTAGAACTGTGGAAGCAGGTATATCATTAACTCTTTTGCCTGCTCTTGGGACTCTTTTCCCTCTACTGGGTTGCCTTGTCCAGCCTCAACTTGAGGGCTTTTGCCTTGTCTTATTGTATCTGTATTTTATGTTTTTATTTGTTTGTTTATTGTTTGTTGGATTTTATTTTTATTTTTGTTTTTCTGTAGGCCTGTTGTCTTCTGAAGATATATACATATATATTCAATTACAAAAGTAAGATACACTTTTCCCACTTTTTCCCCTTCTGTGATATAAGCAGCCTTCTTTGCAATTGAAATTGTAAATGTAAGCTAAAGAAGTGATTTTTCTAAGGTGGATGAAAGGTTAAGTTGCCCTGATATGTTCTCTGGAAGACTGCCTGCTTTTTTCTAGCAACTTTCCTCACCATTGTCTCTAAGAGTGCTGATGTTCTCTGTAGAATGAGAGTCCTCAGTCTTCCTGTTTGCAATTAACAAAGAACTAATTTGGAGCAGTCTGTAGTTTCTTTTTTGTTCTAGGAATCATCTTCCATGCAGTATATAAGTTGGGTGCTTCATCCCACTGCCTGAAGAAGTCGCTTTGGTGATGGTCAGTTAAATGGTTAATCGACACATAGACACAAACACACCACTTTTTCTTCTTTCCCAGATAAACGCAAGTCAATTCCTTGTGTAAGTAGTTAGCTTGTCTTTAGAACTTGATATAAATTAATCAGAAAGAGTCATATTATGCTGCATCTCCCTCAACCAGCAAGAAGGACACGACCACGAGCTCCTCCTCCTCCTCCTCCTCCTCCTCCCTTCCTCCTCCTCCTCCTCCTCCTCCTCTTCTTCTTCTCTTCTTCTTTGGTGTTACAAGCTTCTTCTTCTTTCTTCTTTCTTCTTCCTCGTCTCTTCTCGTTTGGGGAATGCCCACGGACCTAAATATCCTTGCGCCCGCCAACCCCTGCAGGCCACGTGGGAACAGCAGATAGGCCGCCCAATGCAGAAGCAGCCAGAGGCAGCAAGCTTAGCCAAATAAGGACTTGTTTATCTCAGAGAGCACTCGCTTTTCGGGCTAGCAGAAGGCGGAAACCGGCGCCATTTTAGGGCTCTCTACAATGTTATGAGATTAGAGGTGAGAAGCTGGGGCATATATAAGCTGTAACAAAGGAAAATAAACTCATATCAAGTTTGTCACCTGGTGTAGATTTTCCTTCCTGCCTGTAGTATGTAGAATACACTGCCTCTCGTGAAAAATGAAATTGCATAACTGTCCAAACATATTTATGCAATTAGTCTTGGCAAATGCATATTCCTGTCCTTTGTAAATTTCTAAAAGCAAATATTCTGTTAGTTCTGTTTTCAAAATCTTTCTCCTCACTCTGTTGATTCATTGTCTTCATGGGGGCCTCAATGATCTTTGGTCATCTCACGGAGTGCCCTTTTAAATAGGTGTTTCTCTAGATAACTTTCACATAACTTCATAATGCATGCATCACCTCACTTAGACAGTAAATTACAAAAAATCTATACTAGTTACTGTATTCTAATTTTTATAGCTATAATAATTCCCACTGAATTTTTCACTATCTAATTAGATTTTATAGCTTTTATAGCATACAACAGAGGATATATTTTACCTTTTATATAAGTTAGTCTTGGAGAACTTTAAATAAATGGGTTGTAATCTAATTTGTAAAAATATTTAGTAAAAATACATATTTAAATCATATTCCTGTGGCTACCTCATTATGAAACTTGCTGGTTTGTTTCATGTCCCTTCCCCAACCACCTTCTCTGTCCTTGCTTATGTTCCAAAGTTTATTTGTTTTTATGAACCTGTACCCCAACTGAGGTAATAGTAAAAACAAAGATAACCTTGGCTGAAAAAAATTAATGCCATGTGAATTTTTTAAGTTCAAGGAATGCCCAGGTAACACAAGGAAACACTAATTTATGACATTATCCTAAACTGTGTGTTTCAAATGACAAGTCATCAATGGAAAATACTCTGTCATATTGTATTGATAGCTCAACACTTTAGATCTGTATCTATCTAACTTTACAGCTTTTTTTTTGAAATGAATGAATGGTGTGCTCTGATCACGTGCTTATTACTACTGCTGTTTACTACTACTACTACTACTACTACTACTACTACTACTACTACTACTACTACAGAAGATAACTATATACTCTATCAGTACTTCTAAGCACCAAGGAGCAGCATAGCTGCTATGCAGACAGCCATGCCCTGATACCAGCCAAGAGGCAAATGTATCATGTTGATCATTCTATAAAGCACAATGGAGAGGACAGTCAAACAAGGGAGCCTACATTTTCATATTCAAAAGTGTGTATAAACTCTGGGTCTAATGCCTACTGGTTAACCCACTATCCTGTGCTTAATATATAAGATAATTTATATACATAATACAAGTAATAGGTCTTTTAATACCCCATGACTTAATAACACCAGAATTTTTAATTTAAAAATAATATCATCTAGGCTACTAAGAAAATAAAGTAGAGAGAGACATAGACCATGTGTCAGCAGCCCTGCATTTAACCCTGACACCAGCCTTAGTGGTAACACTAATGCATTCTCACACTCTTGCGGAAGAATAAGCCAGAGTGAATGTACCATAGGGGATGAAACTATGTCTAATTTTAAAGTTTCTAACTACCAAAAACCAAGCAAACAAACAACAACAACAAATCTGGGTGCTTATACAGGAGTTCTTGTCAAGTATCTCTGTGGCTTTAACACTCTGAACTACTTTTTTCACTGTGCCATTTTAGATTCTGGACTCCAGTTTATCCCCTCACCTTAAGAGACTTTCAGTTAGGAGGTAGAAAATAGAAAGAATAGAATAGTATAGAATAGAATAGAATAGAATAGAATAGAATAGAATAGAATAATAAGAATAGAAACAAATGTTTACAAGTGTGCTCTTTCTACAGTAACTCATATTGTCTTGCCTATCTCAGACAATTTCTATGTCAGGAGCATGTCCATTCTAAAGATGAATACACTGAGGTTTGGTCTCCTGTAACCTGGTTAACTTTAGAGCCAACAGGAGCCCAAGCCACTTTCAAAACTTTCTTCATCTTTACAGGATGCTTTCATCTACCAAAATTTCTGAACCAGTCAGCATTTTGATGAGTTCTGTTCTAAAGAAGAAAAAGATGTCTTTTTCAGAGTGATTACTCAGACAGCTCTTCAGCAGCCAGCAACATTTGAGGAGGCAGCTGTTGCCTGGTGCCTGTCATGCAACACCTCTGAGCTATGACACTTTTAGGCATGTGTGATGAGGACATGGTATTTCACAAAGGGAAGCGGGAGCTCCTAGCTGGCCACCAAATGGCCCCAGCATATGAGGACCTCAGCCCTCTCGTATTGTGATTTTTCATCAGTAGATAATTAGCTCAGTATTGTATAATCCCAACTAGTCAATTCCTTCCATCTGAATTAGTCAATTGTTTGTATTTTATTGCAGTAGCATATATAAAATTTCTTAAAAACGTATTACGTAATTTTTGATATACTCCTCTGGGTGTGCCTTATCGATTTGCTTGACCTTGTAGATCTGCTGGGTGCAGATTTATAAGAGCCTGATGTACAAGTTAGCATGGGCTCTTTTCAGGAAAATGCTCCAACTTCAGAGTTGACACTTCTCTACTTACTGAGGGAAGCATGCTGGCCATGGCTTAGCACTTTTGCTCTGCTCTCTTTCAGTTTTCAGTAAGGCACGTCTTATTTTAATAACACAATATGTCACAAGGGTAAAGTCAGGTTGGATTTTTAAGAGTGTACAGCTCCAGATGTTGAATTCAGCAATGGCTTGGCACAAGCATGAGGATTCATGGTGTTTAAGAGGACTTGATCTTCTCTGCTAAGCTGCTGCATCTGAATATTCAGACACAACTCTATCGGGTATTCTTGTTTCTCTTTTGATCATTTCTAATGAAAATGTTAACACCCAGAGAAGTAAAATGAGTGGTTTGGGGTTCCATGGCTAGTAACCCAAGGTGCTTGGCTGCTAGTCCAGTTGTTCTGACAGGTAAACAGTAGTCTTTTCTGTCATGGTTATTTCTAATAGTTCCATCTTGGTACTGTTAAGAGTTATAAAGACATATTCTGCAGGCTACGTGTGCAGGATGACTAAACAGCAGCCCTCCATCATGATTTAAGTGACAAAAATATATTGACCACATAACCTATAAAAGCATTTTGAAATACAAGTTAAAACTACAAGAAAGAGTGAGTCATAACAACCCCCTAAAAATCGATCAGTACTTTGGTATGTGTTTTTCTAGATTACTCCATCTTTCTATGTATCTAGATATGGATTTAAACACCATAAATCCATTTTGGGCCAATAGTATATACAAAACTTTTAAATTTAAAAATATTCAAAGGACCTTTACAAATAGGGCATCAAATTAGGTGTCAGGAGCAATACAGTACATTCATAAACATTTATTTCATTTTTTTCACTAGTATTAGGTACTGTATAAATATTTGTTCACCAATAGTTTACCTTTGTTAGGCAGTTTACCTAAAATAATAGTTTACTTGTTCTCATTAAGTTTTAAAAGACTTAAAATCGTTATATGGCAAATATGAGTTACTATTATTTATTTATTTAATTATTTATTTATTTTTGTACAAAGTATTTTGATCAGATTTTCTCCAAAGCCAACTTCTAAAATGTGTTACTTTTAGATGAAAATAAAGGTTCAGTTCTATAATTCCAATCTCTTTCAAATGTCTTCAGAATTATCCTGACATTCATACAAACAAGTCACAATATGTATTCTGTTTGATCATTGGGGAAAGTTACATGTGTGACGTGTTTTATCCAGTTATGATATACAGTAGATGCCTCCCCGTATTACTAAATGTAACTGTGCATTATTTTCAATTGTTAAGTAATACTTAATTACATCAGTGTATCATAAATATTAGTTCCTGGAATATAATTTTATTCTCAGAAATGATACCATTAGTGTCAGATGAACCATTTGTATAGTTAAATCCTGTTAGTTTTTAAAATATATTCATAATTGTTTTTTAAACTTAAGTTCTGAAAGTCAAGTTTCATTTTTGAGGCAACAGTATATACAAAACTTTTAAAATTTAAAAATGTTCAAATTACCTTTTCAAATGGTGCATCAATTTAGACGTCATGAGAGGTGCACATACATTCATACCCATAGACTTTATTTTCCTTCACTAGTACTAAATATGATGCTTTCTTGTCAGCATGAGAAGTTAATAGGGGGTTGAAAAGTCAATTATTTAAATCAGCACTCATCAATTAATAAGGAAGCTATCCACTAATAGGGGCATCATATTTGAATATATCCATATTAGTTATTAATATATCCTTTTTAAACTATCATAGTGTCCTCTTACCTTAGAAATGTTTGTACAATCATTTTCAATATCAAATGTCTTATGCTGTGCATTTTATGTCATGTTGATAGACAAATTTAGTCAACAATTCTACCCAATCAGAAAGGTAATAGCTTAACAAAGGATTTTGTAAAATGAGTGTAAACTGCAAATTGTCAGTCCTTAAAAAATAGGCTCACATTTTCGAGGAGGTTCTAATATTGTACAACATGTCTAAAACAAAGACACAAATTCCATTATGGGATGAGATGTGATTTGGGAATAATTGTCATGGTGGCAATCATTTGGGCTGCATCAACACCAATAAAAAAAACAAAAATCCTACCTAAAACATACTGATGGTCATATCTGAGGAGCAAGCCAACTTTCTAAGGAAAGGTAAAATTTACAGGATTTAAAAAGCATTTTCTAGATTATGAGTGTAAATCCTGTGAAAACTACATTATCTAGTACTGCTTTAGATACTAGTTAACTAGGACGTTGAAGTTATAACACTCTGGGATAAAGACAGTGAGTGGAACCCAGCTCAATTTACAGCTTCAGATTTTAACAGAACCGACTTAGGGAACTTTGCAAAGAGAAAGGCACATGGAAATTCAATTGTAGGATTTGAACTATGACTTCTGAATAAAATGTGCACTTCATAAGTATAACAAATTGTATCTCCACCTCGTCCATTTGATAATGGAGGTAGATTTGCTTGTGTTTTTCCCCCTTCCTTGATTTAACAGACAGCACTGTTATTAAGTCCCTGAAATCAACATACACAGTCACTCTCACCCTGCCTTTGATGATGAATCTGGCCTTCTAGTTCATTTAACATGGAATAGCAGATTTGTGTTGATGATGCTTTTGTTCTTGATAGTGAGACAACTTGTAACTGAAAAATTGGCCACTCAGCCTCAAGCAATCACTAACATTCCAGTTCCTGAATAGAAGGGGGAAGAGGAGAGAGCAGATGGAAGCAAACAAAATTGTATTAATAATACATAACAAAGTGCTGCTCCAAACGGTGTCTCACCAGAGGAAAACAATAGGAAAACGGCAATTTTCATTGGATCTTAATGTATTTATCAGTCTCTAATGCTACCATCTTGAAGCGGTTCCCCTTTATTGACACGGCAACACAAATTGCAGAAGTAAATTGAATCATGGACTCAGAATGTAAAAATCAATGAGAAATAATTTTGTAGCACTGAAGTGAAGAGGGTAATGCTAGGTAGTCATTTAATTACCCATGAGCCTTTCCACATAATGCACAGTCATTGCCAGCTTTCAGCTCATAGTTGTTCCAGGAATAATGGGTTTGGGATTCATCTTTAGAAAACCTACATTAATATTTGAAAGCATTTAAATCCATTAGTGGGTCATCTGAACACTGCAGGTCACTTTTACATTGCTAATTGAAACAATAGTAATGGGTTATAATCTACTGTCTAATAATGCCTGGAGTGTTTTACCGCTTTTATATCTGCAGATTCCAGGAAATATGTAAATTTGTTGCTGAACTGTTATAAAAATATGGAAATTTAAGCTGCAGACATCAAAGTATTTTTTTCCTCAAAAAAAAAAAAAAAAGATGAAAACCCCACCACGTTAATAAACTGAAGAGTTACACTCCATTTTGGTGTCAGGATAAATTCCTTACTCTAGACCTTTCCCTGTTCTCTCTGCTCTGGGCATAGCATCTGGCGCTCACGTTTTCTACATTGCCATTAGGAAAGAGTGAATCTCATTAAAGCCGTGAGTAAACATCATGTCATTGTTTCCATATGCAAGCTATACATTGACTCAGCCTGCTGGGGCCTGGCTTCTTTTTTCCCTTCCTACATGAATTTATGTGAACATTTTATTTCTCATGGAGATTTTCAACATATATCAACATTTCCTTGGATGGGGGCAGGACGTGTGACAGCCACTCAAGCATATGAAATGAGAATATGACTTCAGTGTGAAAATATACATGTGTGCAAATACATACATACACATAAAAGAAGATAAATGAGGAAGAGGGTGGTTTTCTGAGTGCTCCTAGGAAATTGAATGTCATACAAATTGATACTTAACCAGCATTTTCTCTTTTAATTAAACATGCATCTCATGCACTTACCTGCATCTTGCTATGCTTAATTACAGTCTGATTGTGCAGAAAATCCAGAAAGTTGCATCTCATTATAATAAAGAACTGCTTTGGCATAGGTGGAAATTGTGCATGCATGCATACTCATTTTTCATAAATGGAATATGATTTCAAAGGGGCTTAATATCAAGTCTCAAAGGGAAAGGAAGGCTTAAACCTTTCTAGCCATCACTGTTATCAACACTATCACATCAGTGAATTTGGAGGAGCAGAGCTGACTTCCAGAAATAACATGGAAGCCCCTCGATTTGTTTCTGTGTTAATAAAAGTGATCTTTTAATATCTTGCTTCCACTTTATTCACAAACATATTTATATCTTAGAGAGAAAATAAAAGTTGATATGGAATTTCCTATTTTATCCAGAGGGTATTGATGAGAATGCTTGCAAACCAGGCAGTATGAATTGCACAAGCAGGGTAGCAAAGTCCATGCAATAATTATGCTATCTGTAGAATTCAGATGAAACAGTCTAGTGAGCTTCAGGCAGGCTGACAGGACGGGAGCCAAACATGCCCTGGTTTGTGACAAAAAGAAAGATATAAAGAGTTGGAAATGTGCACAGGAAAATCCCAAAAGGAAATATGACCTTGTAAAGTACTGCCTAAAACCTTCCTGCCCTGTTCCCTGCCTTCCACTATGCATTACTTTGAAGTCCTTGGCTTTCTCCACACTTGAGCCAGCAGTACAGGTGATGGAGAAAGACAAAACAATGATTCCAGAAAACAAGTTGTTGCTTGATCAGAGAAGGACAAGTATCATTAACTTGTAATTCAGTGAGCAGTATCCTCATAACCACGGTCACTTCCTGTCAGCTAAGGGAACTGGCAGAGGGATTGGAATGCGATGCCCTGCAATGAGCACCCTATTGTGATTACATGTAAATGGCATGACAAACTGGGTTTTGTGTACCCAATTATCGCTCTTCCAGCTCTTTCAAGTTTTCTTGAGGCCACAATAGAGATAGATACTTCAGAGTTAAGAGATGATCCCACAGTAATATCACATATCCAGCGAAGCTAGAAAGCCTACATGTAGGTCAAAATCCCTTCTAACCCTGGGGAGTTTTGCAGCTTTGCCCATCTTCTCTGTTATTGTAACACCACACATGTTCAAGCCTAAGAAAGCACATTTGACAAATCCCAGCAAATTTAGCCACAAATAAACACAGAACTGAACTTATTTCTCATCCATCTCTCCCTGTCTTAATAAATAATGCCTTTCAGACTTTTGTTCTTTGGAATTCTATTTGTTTTCTGGGTTGTCCACCAAGAACATGACACTCTCCCATTTGTTAAGACTTTCATCATCTTGTGATTGCTTTTAACTAAATGAGAGGCGCACAGTTCAGTTGAGAAGTAAAGGATGCTCCTTAATGTGTGAGCTCTTCTAGCTTTAGGTTGCCCATCCAATGTTGTCTTTTAGTACATTGAAAGAACATTCATTTGGGAAGCCCAACTGTTTCCCAGAACTTAAGACATCCATTAATGGCCTGCCCTCTGCTTGTTCACTGCTATTAGCAAAGGAAATGCCTGGCCTTGCTCAGGGAGTCAGGAAAACAAACCTCTCCATTTTGCTAGAAGCTCTTGACTCTGTTTCACTGACTTAACTGACCCCATCCTTTCTGGGTTAATCTGTTTGACAATATGCTTCCCTGCCCAAAAGTGTTGTGACCCTGCTTCTGGGTGGGATGACAAAGTCAGCACTTCACCTAAAATGTGACATTCTTCTTTCTGTCTCTTCATTGGAACTGATTGCCCTATTTATTTGTTTGAACTCAACACTTAATTTGCAGAATCTTTTTTCATTCATTCGTTCTTTCAGTAAATGGTGCTTACTGTTTGCCCTTTGGAAACGGATTTAGGAACTACTGTATGTAAGTTCTTATTTATTGCTCAATAAAGCTACCTTTGTTTTATTCTAAGAATAAATGAGTAAAGACACACAAACAGGTAATGCATTCCCACATGCCATTCACAAAGATAATTACGCTGTGTGTGTGTGTGTGTGTGTGTGTGTGTGTGTGCACATTTATCCTGATCTCTTTATCAAAGAAGTGGTAGGCTGTTCAATAAGAAAGCCTATTCCATTTAGGGTAACTTTTAAAGCTCTCCCTTATTTTTATGTCATCAATTATGCTACCTATTCAAAAGTCCTGGTGACTCCATAGGCTTTGATGGTTGTGTCAACAACAATTCCCAGAAGAGAAAATTCAGACCAACAGCTCCAGTTGACTGTGACTGTGAGAACATGGTCCTTCCTCAGCAGCACTTCCTAGAATTACCTGCACAGTGAGCAGCATGCCAGCTGCCCGCTTCTCCATGATCCTGTGTTGTGAATGACCACAACTGTCCATCTACAGAAAGTGAGAGGTAATATGGATACATATTAGTGATAAATAATTTCTCCTATAATTCCCCTATCCAATTCCCCTCTACTCTCTAACCCACCCTCTCCCACTTCCCTGTCCTAGCATCCCCCTATGCAGGAGCATCAAACCTTCAGGAGACCAAGGGTCTCTCCTCTCATTAATATCCCAAAGGCCATCCTCTGCTACATATGCAGTTAGAGCCATAGGTCCCTCCATGTGTACTCTTTGGTTGGTGGTTTAGACCCTGGGAGCTCTGTGGTACTAGTTGGTTCATATTGTTGTTTTTCCTATGGGGCTGCAAACCCCTTCAGCTCATTGGGTTCTTTCTCTAGTTCCTCCATTAGGGACTTGGTGCTCAGTCCAATGGATGACTGTGAGCATCCACATCTGTATTGGTCAGGCACTGGCAGAGCTTCTCAGTAGACAGCTATATCAGGCTCCTGTCAGTAAGCACTTGTTGGCATCCATAATAGTGTCTGGTTTTGGTAACTGTATATGGGATGGATCCCTAGGTGGGACGATCACTGGATGGCCTTTCCTTCAGTTTCTGCCTCACACTTTGTCTCTATATTTCTTACCATGGATATTTTGATACTCCTTCTAAGAAGGACTGAAGTATCCACACTGTGGTCTTCCTTCTTGAGCTTCATTGTGGTCTGTGAATTGTATCTTGGGTATTCCGAACTTCTGAGTTAATTTCCACTTATCAGTGAGTGCATGCCATGTGAGTTCTTTTGTCATGGGTTATGTGACTAAGGATGATATTTTCTAGTTCCACCCATTTACCCAGGAACTTCATGAATTCATCATTTTTAATAGCTGAGTAAATGTACCACACTTTCTGTATCTATTCCTCTGTTGAAGGACAATTTGGTTCTTTCCAGCTCCTGGCTATTATAAATAAGGCTGCTATGAACATAGTGGAGCATGTGTCCTTATTATATGTTGGAGCATCTTCTGGGTATATGCCCAGGAGTGGAATAGCTGGGTCCTCATGTAATACTATGTCCAATTTTCTGAGGAACTGCCAAACTGATATCCAGAGGGATTGTACCAACTTGCATTCCAACCAGCAGTGGAGAAGTGTTCCTCTTTCTCCACATCCTCACCAGCATCTGCTGTCACCTTAGTTTTTGATCTTTGCCATTCTGACTGGTGTGAGGTGGAATCTCAGGGTTGTTTTGATTTGCATTTTCCTGATGACTAAGGATGTTGCACATTTCTTTAGGTGCTTCTCAACCATTTGGTATTCTTCAGTTGAGAATTTTTTTGTTTACCTCTATCCCATTTTTAATAGGGTTATTTGATTCTCTGGAGTCTAACTTCTTCAATTCTTTGTATATATTACATATTAGCTCTCTATAGGGTTGGTAAAGATCTTTTCCCACTTTGTTGGTTGCTGTTTTGTCCTATTGACAGTGTCCTTTGCTTTACAGAAACTTTGCAATTTTATGAGGTCCCATTTGTCGATTCTCAATCTTACAACACAAGCCATTGGTGTTCTTTTCAGACAATTTTCCCCTGTTCTCATGTGCTCGAGGCTCTTCTCCACTTTATTTTCTATCAGCTTTAGTGTATCTGGTTTTATGAGAAGGTCTTTGATCCATTTGGACTTGAGCTTTGTACAAGGAGATAAGAATGGATCAATTTGCATTCTCCTACATGCTAACTGTCAGTTGAACCAGCACCAATTGTTGAAAATGCTGTCTTTTTTCCACTAAATGGTTTTAGCTCCTTTGTCAAAGATCAAGTGACCATAGTTACATGGGTTCATTTCTGGGTCTTCAGTTCTATTCCATTGATCTCTCACACTCATGGATTGGTAGGATTAATATAGCAAAAATGGTCATCTTGCTGAAAGCAATCTACAGATTTAATGCAATCTTCATCAAAATTCCAAATCAATTCTTCATAGAGCTAGAAAGAGCAATTTCCAAACTCATCTGGAATAACAAAAAACCCCAGGATAGCAAAAACTATTCTTAACAATAAAAGAACTTCTGGGGGAATCACCATCCCTGACCTTAAGCTGTACTACAGAGCAATCCTGATAAAAACTGCATGGTACTGGTAAATGAAAAGCAGGAAGAAACCATTTCTAACATTTAAAATAAATGTCTGTAATTTGGCAGAGACTATTCTATGTATGAAATTTAGCAATGCTGGAAAGCCTGTGAGAGGTCATCTTTTGTGTGGTATAAGTTTATTTGGTTCATAAAGGGAGTCATATTCTATAGGATACGATATTAATTTACCTAAACATCACAACTCTTCATGTTAACTATTATGATACTTATTTTATGAATGAAGTTGAGATATAAATGAAATTAAATAGCTTGACCAAGGTTAGAAATTATTCTTATTCTGTCTTCTTAGTGTTATTTGTCTTTAATCTCAAATTCTGAATAGTTCAATATCAGAAATAATACAATTCTAGCATGATAAAATTTATTATCACTGTCAATTTCTTTTCCAAACTCTACCAAATAGATAGAATTATGATACTGATGAAAAATGAGTTGAAAATAATAATTGTGGAGAAAACAAAGTCATGAATTTTGTCTTTCTAGAGAATTCAGTAAATATTTAATATAAAATATTTTAGTGTCATTTTTTCTATATTTAAATCAAATATTATATTAGACTTGATAGATCCATAGGTGGGTAAAGAGAATAAAATAAAAATTGTTTCTAAAGGTAGTAATACAGTGAACATAATCTCATCATGCTATTTTAGCCTTCATTATCAGAAGACAAAATACTCATACAAGTAGAATTAACAGACATGATTCTACTGCCTTAACATTAAATAGCATTACTTCATTATACAAAATGACATGATGCATTTATCATAAATATGTAGAGCATTGGTATGGCAGGTTCAACATGGCGTATGGCTTTTTTCCAATAATACAATTCATCAGTGAGTTGAGGATAGTATACTAACTAATTTGACTAAAGAAATGACAGCACTGTGCACACTAAGAACTAATCTTTGAGCAGAGAGACACAGGGTTATAGCATGAAGATAAGACACACACAATAAGTCATTAAAGGACATTGTATATTTGTATTGATTTCTGTATAGAATTCAGGATGAGAATGCATAAAATTAATATCAAGAACAAAACAAATCACCATATTATGTAGAATCAGCTGGAAGACTTAGGATGGAAAATTCAAGCCATCCTTGGTCTATTGGATCTTCTACAAAACCACAACTCCCCAAAATTAAAGAGTTCATAGAAAGATGGGGAAACATTAATAATGTCAAATAATTCATTAATTAATACTGAAAATTACTCTATGTTTACCCGTGGCATTAAAATGAAACTCTTTGAACCAGCGGCCGCCGAGCTTCTCTGCAGATGTACATTTATTTTTCCAACTGTCATCATTTATACATGTCCCTAGCACCACAGGGAGAAAAGAGGAGGAGAACCAATCATTCTATATCCTTCAGGTAAATAATTCACTTGTTCTATTTAAATAAACTACACTGAAGAATATAAATTATTTAAGATTGGTTATGTACAAGTCAGTGTTTTATACCTTGAAGCAGCAATTTCTTGGGCACAGTGCCTTGGTTTTCGAAAGGTTCAGGGCCCTCTCTGAGAAGGAAGAATTTTCACACTGGAGGATGATGACTTAGAGATCATTTGGTCATAACCACAGCGTGGCCATTAGCTTAAATACAGATTTTTGTTGTTGTTGTTGTTGACTACTGAGAGTTTTTTGATGTTGCTATTGTTTATTATATGAGGTATTTGCATAGTGCTCCATGCATTGTGGTAGATTCCTGATCTATTTATAAGTGAAATTAATTTATTCACATAAAAGATTATTTCCTACATGCTTAACATTGTACTAGGGAATTAATGTTAATTATAGACATAGGGATCTCATCTTGAAGAATCTTGCAGTTTGTTGAAAGATGGGTATTACATTCATACAATTATTTAAGCACTGCAGTTATGAGCTGGGAAAATGGCTCAGTGACTAGAGATAGCATTTGCTCCTCAAGTGTGAGGATCACAGTTTGTGTGCCCAGAATCTAAATAAAAGTTACAAAGGTCTGGTCTAACACTTCAAAAGCAGAGATGAGAATCTCTGGAGCCAGCCTCCTAACTAGACTTGACCTCCCATTATGGCAATTCAGCAAGAGGTCCTGCCTTCGTGAGGTTTAAACAATGGAAAGGGACTGAAGAAAGCCCGCGACATCAATATGCCTACTCACACCCACCTTCATACGCTTGCACACGTGTGCACACACAGGAACATGCACACTATACAAAAATAACACTCGTGAAGCATTTTCCAAAGCAGTGTAATCAGTTCAGTCTGCTGTACACAACTTTGTAGCACTCTCCTGACTGACTTGGTTAGGACAGGGATTGTTAGAGAAGCTGACAGATCGGTGATTCTCAACCTGGGGGTCCAACGACTCTTTCACAGGGGGCACATATTAGATAGTCTGCAATAAGATAATTCCATTACTATGCATAGCAGTAGATAAATTACTATTATGAGGTAAAAACGAAACTGATTTTATGCTTGGGGTCTCCATAACATGAGAGACTGTATGAAGGGCGCAGCGTTAGGCAGGTTGAGAAGCACAGCTCTAGATCTTCATGACGAGACTCCAAGGTTGTCAGTCAGGGGCATGTTTGAGGCTCTCTTAAAATTATCCTCAAAAATGTCTAGTAAGATGGACTTCCTCTTTTCTTTGCTTTTCTACTTTTCCTCAGAAAATCTCTTTCCATTTTTCAGGCACAGCAATGTCCTCTTCCCCCTTCACTTGACTCCAAACATGTTAAAATGCAGGGTGGGTGGACATATTTACAACTTACCATTTCCCATTGCTAAGGAGAATCACCTTCCCAAGTGGACACAGGTGAAGCTGGAAAAAGACTCAGAGACACGGGAATAGTGCTTGCTCTCTCCATCGTGGAGACAGGCAAAACTGAAGCGAGCAGCCCCTAGTCCATGCTTAACTCGGAGGCCTCTCAGTGAAGCTTGCTCACCAAGCCTTTCTAGCTCCAATCCCTAACAGTTCTGAGAAAGGATCAACTTCAGCTGTGCAATATGCTGGCCAAAATTTTAGAAATTCTGGAACCAATTTATTCCATCTGGAA
This sequence comes from Hylomyscus alleni, assembly GCA_019843855.1. Taxonomy (NCBI): domain Eukaryota; kingdom Metazoa; phylum Chordata; class Mammalia; order Rodentia; family Muridae; genus Hylomyscus; species Hylomyscus alleni. The sequence continues at coordinate 1,299 of JADRCC010573760.1, read as the reverse complement.
ACTAGTTTCAGCTTTTATTGCCGCAGAATTGAGTCCAAACTAGACCAAATTTCCAAAAGGAGGCCCTTACTCCTCTACTGTCGAAGTTTTCTCTTTTCTAAAGTACACTCATTTAAAAGATTTAAATGGTAAACAGCATCCAAGACCCTTGACTGTTGTAGAGCAGCTACATCTTCCCACATAGTTTCTTTTCCATATTGCTTCTTTCCATGAATGGGAACAAATTCTACCCTTGAGGATTCCAAAAGGAAGAATATACAGAATTTACTCTGTTCTGTAGTGAATGTGTATTTTACTCATTTTTTTCTCTCTCATGCCAGGCAGTGGTGACTCAAGTGCTTTCCTAGAACAGCAGTGGGTGGACTGATTACTCTCTTTTATGCATATATATTAAAATATTAACAGTTACATCTAAATAAAACAGTCCCCCCAAATCCATTACTACAAACACATCAAAATGATGTAATGTTGAACATTTTCAACAGCCTCATGCATAAGACTTCTTTGTTTCAGTCCATCTGCTTCTGATTAAACATTTTATATTTCCATTGTGATTAATTATGCTATTTATATACTTGAAAATGATTTGTTTGGAAAGGTATAGGCTAGTATAAGCCTCTTGTTTCTGAGAATGACAGCCCTTCAAAAAGTAGAGCGGCACTATGCACTCAGGAAATTCACCATCTGCTTCCTTATGCTCTTAGAACATATTACAAACCTATAGCAGAACAGAATTAAGGGAAAACAGAGTCTAAATAATGCTAATGGCATTCATTTGAGATGTTCAAAAATGTATCCATTTTTAATTAAGCCAAGATACTCTCTTAGTCCCCAAAGAACATTGGACTGCTTCATTGTTTGTTATCTACACACAGATTTAGAGTTAAATTGTCAAATGGCTGGACATTTTCAACCTGGTCCAGACAACTCCCTTACCTGATTCTCATCAATCTAGAATGAGTATAGCAGGAGTTAATCCAGACCAAAGGACTATGCACCAGACCTGAATGTACCTTAATCCCACAGAGAGAACAGGATTAACATAATAATCAATATAATTGAGAAAAATGCTCTAAAAAGCGTGCAGTGCAGTGGAGCTGTGAGATGGCTCTGTAAGATGCTCATTCCCACCAAACCTGATAGGAACTCAATAATGACCTGAATTCAATCCCCAGAACTCCCATGGTAAAAGAAGAGAATGAGGTCCTACAAGTTATCTTAAGTGCATGCACCCATAAACATGTAGGTATGCACTTGAGCAATAAATAAGTAAATAAAGTAATATATTTAAAAAAAAAA
>JADRCC010573759.1:0-17752 GCA_019843855.1 Hylomyscus alleni | reverse complement strand
GCCTATCTAGTGTTGGGGAGCTAAAAGGGTAGAAAAAAGAGGTGGAGAAGGGTGAAAGAAAGAACTACGAAGGAGCCAAAGATAGCCATACACAAACACATTAAATGAATGAATGAATGAATGAATGAATGAATGAATAAACTGTGTTCTACCTCATTCTTTACTTTTATTTTATACACACATACAGAAACAGACAGACAGACAGACAGACAGACAGACACACACACACACACACACACACACACACACACACACACACACACACACACACACACACACGACACACACCCCTGGCTACCCAGCCAGGATGACCTCCCTCTCCAGATGGTGTAACAGTGCCATCTGGGTTTTCTAGTGACCAGTGTCACAGGCCAAATAAACTCTTTAATCGTTCCTTTCTCCAGCATTGCCATGCAGGAAAATGGAAATGGCGCTGTTCCGGATTACTACAGAAGAAGAAGCAATTCCTCATGCAGCATCAGATCAAACATCAGGAAACATAGTCTCGTGGAGAAAAATGCTGCCCATCCCCCAAGTAGTCTCCTTGGTTTCCATAGTTAATACCACTGTGTAAAATGACTGTCATTGTGTCAATGACAAATGGCACACTTGGCAGGGACTGGCAGGATATTGTGTTCATTGGAGGGGCCTCTAATCTTCTAGTATTCTCGGGGGATCCCACAGGAGAATTGCAAACAGATTCTCATAACTCATGAAGAATCTTCCCTGCTCAATGTTGAAGTGAGAACAACGTCATTGCAGCACTTAGCACCATGCCTGGCCCAAAGCAGGCATTCTATAAATGTTTATGGATGGATGAATAAATTAACTTGACTGGAAAGGATGTGCTGGGTTTCAGAGCCACTGTGGGTCTGAAAACATAGGGAACAGATTTCAGATATGTATTCTCTGATGATATTAACAGTAGAGGAGTTACCAACTGTCAGTGCCTCAGATTATTGCTTGTCTTCTTGGTCATGGAGCATGCGGCATTCTGACCGACAGCAGTGTCTAATCTTCCCTTTCTGGGACTGTAGACACCCGGAAGACCTCAAAATTACTCCAAGGCTCTAGTTTCCCAAAAGAAGCAATAACACTTTTTTAATTGGAACACAGACGGATAAAGATATTTTCTCTAAGTACTCAAAGCTACTTTTACCAACAAGCTGTGGAGCAATATAAACCGATTACATAAACAGAATTAGCTGTCCTTCCTTTGAAGTTATTTTTACCTTCATAGGTAAAGTCTTTACAGCCTCGTCACTCTAGACTGCTTTGGGTCTTGGTTAGACTTCCTATGAAATTAAGTTTCATTTCCTGGCTTATTCTTTCCAGTAAATTTATCTCATGCATTTTCTATGATGTACTGGTATAAAGTGTGCCTTTATTACATTTGGTTATCAGGTTTTTATCACTTGCTCTACTACTAGATATGACTGCAGGTTCATAAAAAAATCAATAATTTTGATGACTAGTAAGATGGCTCAGTGAGTTAGGTTCCTTGCCACCAAGCCTGAGGACATCAGTTCGACTCCCAGGATCTGCATGGTAGGACAAAACTGACTACTAAAGTTGCTCTCTGATGTCCACTGAAAGTCATGCCATACTCACACACAGAGATATACTCACATAATAAATAGATAACTGTAATTTTTCAAATAAAAAATTTAGGATGTTTAAAAACCATGTATCCTTCATGTAAGAAGAGAAATCATATTTATTATATACATCTTGCCATTTAGAAAAATATTTGATTTTGTCCTCTCATTCAAAAATCCTGAAAGCAATGGAAATAATTCTTGATTTATTAAGTGAATTCCCCAATCCAAAAAGTTATAGTATATAACACATATTAAATGATAGCTATAAAATATCTTGAATGTTACCAAAAGCTGCTTTCAACTTAGTTAGAGATTCAATCCCTGTGAAGAAACACCATGACCAAAGCACGTTGGGGAGGAGACAGTTTATCTAGCTTACACTTCCATATCACTGTTCATCATCAAAGGAAGTCAGGACAGGAGCTGAAACAAGGCAGGAATCCTACCCTGGAGTTGATGCAGAGGACATGGACATGGACGGGTGCAGCTACTGGCTTACTCCTCATGGCTTTCTCAGCTGCTTTGTTTTAGAACCCAAGATCACTAGCCCAAAGACGGCCCCATCCACAATGGGCCGCGCCCTCCCTTATTGATCCCGAATTAAGACAATACCTTCTAGGCTTGCCTACAGCTCAATCTTACGAAAACAGTTTTGTTTTGTTTTTAAATTGAGGCTCCTTCCTCTCGAGTGTCTCTAGCTTGTGTCAAGTTGAAATAACACTGGCCAGCACAACCAATTAACATGGGAAACGAACACAGATTAGGAAAAGGATGGTTCTCTGAAGACATCACAGTTTTCCCAAAAGGAATAAAAGCTAGAGCTTTACCAACTGCATAAATTTCACAAAGGACATTACGATGCTAACACCTTGTCTTTGGGCAAACCAGTCTGTGGACCACAGCTTTTTTCATGAGCAAAATAAAAAAGTTAAACCAGGTGATCCATAAAGTGTCTTCTAGATCCAAGTTCTGGAGTGGGGTTATATATGTGACTTCCACAGCTTTTCTGTAAGTTCAACATTTGAATGCTAAGAGAATGGGAATTGGGTATCAGACTAACTCATACAGAGTTCCAGGTCAGTCAGGTCTATGTAGTAGAGAAGAGAGAGAGAGAGAAAGAGAGAGAGAGACAGAGAAAGAGAGAGAGAGGGAGAGAGAGAGAGAGAGAGAGAATGCAAGACATAGATAGAGAGCAAGACAGAGACAGAGAGAATAGATATATATGTAGTAGGCAACTATAAATCTTTTCCACAAGAAATACGAAGCCTACTAATGTCTTTCCCTAAAATTCTTTTACAGTATATAAACCACACATTACTACTAACAGATGAATGATATCAAATGGCTTTATAACCCAGAAGTTCCAGACTGTTAAGTATCTGTTACCCTTTACACTGCTCATAAGAATAAAACAGAAGTAAGGTACACATAATGACAGCCCCATTAGCCCTCAACTAAGACATTCCAAGGAAGCAAGTCAATACTATCATTTCCTAAGTAACTGTGAAAGTGATCCATGATCTACCTATGTACATGTGTATGGACATACAGCTTAACGGCAATGTCTAATCATTACAGTACAAATGCAGTAACTATTCTGAAGGTTTGGTGTCAATCAAACAACCAACAAATGTTTTATTATTAAGTGGACAGTGATGCACAGTTTTAAAAAGTCAATACAACAATCCACTTGGGTTTTATGAATGTTTGAAAAAATGTTTGATATTTTTCTCATTGCTGGTTTGAATTGACATTAGGTGATACATGGGCATTTTAAAATGGTTTAATTGAGTATTTATTTCATTCTATTCCAGGAAAATATATAATAAGCACAATTGTGTTGCAATTTTATATATATTAAGGCAAAGCTATAGTTAAATGGTGGATTGGCTGACAAACAACATACAGGAATAATAAACTCTCTTGAAGGTGATAGGACAATGCACCCAGTTTTATTGGAATAGGCAAAACTTGCATTGTTTGTGAAAATTCAGACTGTCAACGTCTGCATCATCGTATAAGGCTCATTTTCAAGCAAGCCTGTTACAGAAGCCACTACCAACATTGCCCCTAACTCATCAGAAATATAATCTTGACTCCTATCTAGGCAGAGAAAGCTATTATCCAATTTCAACTCTCAGACCTGTTTATTGATCCTATAATTGTGGACATTATTTTAAATGATGTTTGTTTAAAGATATAAATATGATATATGGTTTAACAAATATGGATTAAGGCATTATTGTCAGACACAATAGAGTTACTTATTAAGCTTTGTAATATTTATAGACTAAAACTCCAAAGTTTTGTCCATCATTCTCTATACAGAAACTACATACAAGAATTTTCTATAGTGTCTGAGGGTGAGAGTATAACACAGTGGTAGGAATAGTCTTGGACTTTATCCCCAGCACCAAAAACAAAATCAAAGAGAAAAAAATCAAACAAAATATAAAAATGCTGTGAAAGTATTGCATTGAAAGTAGTAAATAAATAAAAACTTGTTTTGGATAGGGTGTTACAAACAAAAATGTAATAAAATGGAAACATTCTTACACATACACACACACACACACACACACACACACACACACACACACAAACACCCTAAAATGCCATTATATTGTATTTTATTATCAATAACATATTGCAAAATTCCAATTATTCGTTAAACATTCTTTAGAAAAGACAAGTAGTAGCATAGGTTCATGAAGATCCTCACTGTGACAAAATTGAGGATGTTCTTACATATGGCACAAATCTAATGGTTAAAAGAAATTTGATATAGCAAGAGAAATCTACAGACTCTTCAAGAAAAGTAATTTACACCTGAAACTGTTACTTTGAACTATTTTCTTCTGTCTGCCCCATAGACTTATAACCAAAGAGTGAAAAGATCCTGCTGAGGAGAATGAAGGGTGACGAAGCTGGGTGGCACTGCAATACTGAGCACAGGAGCCTCATCAATAGCACAACCAAGTCTCAGTAAGGGCAGTAATTGAAGTGGAAGATCCTACATTACTAAGGAACTGAGTCACTACAAGATATTTTAGTAGAGAGAAGAAAGAGAACTACCCTTGAAGGCATGCTTGACTGAGTGGTAATGAGTCAAGTTCAAAGCAGCATAGAAATCAGTAGAACCCTACATCAGGCGTGAGAAATGGGAGACCAGTGAGGTCTAGAGGAAGTGTCCCTCTACATGTGGGAGAACTTTGAATACACTGCAAATGACAGAAGGGGACTGAGCTTCAGAAAAATCACCCCGCTGAAGAACACTCTCTTGCCTAATGTCTACCTCTAAGGCTGCTCTTCCACGGCAGAGGGTAGTTTTTAGACACAGACCCGAGCAGAAAGCTCAGTGGTTGGGATGGTGGCGAATGAACAGGCTGCTAAGTCAAAGACTGAATTCAGGAAACCACATCCCAAGACTCTGGAAAGCTAGCCGAAGAGTACTGAGTTGTGGAAGTCATGGACAGAGCATACACTAGGAAATAAGCAAACACATTTAGATGTGAAAGGCATTCTCAGAGTCTTCTTACGTAAAGGTTCCAGGGGTGCTTTCTAGGTGGAACAGCTGGTAGCGGGTACTAGTTACACACTCTTCATTGTTGTGAACTGACCAGAAGCAATGAAAAAGTGGAAGAAACTATTCTGGCTCATGGTTTGAGGGTGCAGCCCAGCGTAGTGGAGAAGACATGCCAGGAGAAGTGTGAGGCAAACTGGCCGCATCGTGTCACAATCAGGAGCAGAGAGAGATGAGCGCTGCTGTTCAATACACGTTCTCCTTTGCGTCTTTATTCTTTTCAGTCTAAGGCCCCCGGCCAGGTGATGGTGCTGCCCACATTCAGGGTGAGTCTTCCCCGTTTAAACCTCTTCAGAAAGTCCCTCAGAGAAAAAGTGCTTGTATGCTTACTAGGTGATCCCAGATTCAATCAGGTTGAAAGTGAAAATTGACAATCACAGAACTAAAGCCATTGTTCTTAGGTAAGAATTATTTAACATATGCATGCATACGCCCTCTCATTCAGGCATGTAAGGATGACATCTTGTACCACCGAGGGTATACATATCATCCTTTCCCTTTTCCAACTCCATTTGTTTTCTATTTATTTACTTAGGCCCAACCTGGCCTAGAATTTACTATTCACCCAAGAGCACATTTGATTTAGAGAAAATTCTTGGATAAAAAAATGCTTGCAAATTACTAAAAAAAAAAAAAAAAAAAAAAAAGGAGAAAGAAATTTGAATGGTTGCTAAGTTATAAAGTTGACTATATATATTTGGCTGTCTAATAAATTCTGCCTAATTTACTGAATGATGTTGCTTCATTTTTATCTAATTATTTCAATGTTAAGTCACAGGCCTGAAGTTTCTTTTCAACTACCATTCAAGAGAAGTTCTTGAATAAAGTACACTCCAGAGACTTGCATTCATCACTTAGCTGCTCACATTTGATAAAGAAAATTACTCTAAAAGTGGTCATTTCACGAAACCATTACCTTAGTCCACTGGAATTATCCTGTCCCCCAGTATCTACACATTTGCGTCAGAACAAGACTGCTGGTTGGAAGGCTCTTACAGAGGAACTTTGCTAAATGAGGTTGCCAAGGTAGCACTAACCCAACGGGACTACTGGGCCTTTTCATGAGAAGATATCAGAACACAGACATGCAGAGGGGGAGGGGCAATGTACAGACACAGGAAGAAGATGGCCTTCTGTCAGCCAAAGAGAGTGGCTCCAGGAGAAAACCGGTCAGTCGAGTGGATCTTGAACTTCCAATCTCTTGACTGTGAGAAAATTCATTTTTGTTTTTTAAGCCACACAATTTGGGGTATTTTGTTATAGTCGAATGAATAAACAAACTTAGTCCAATAGTGGAACTAGTCATCTAGTCTAAACTACAGAAAAGTCCTTTAGCTACCCCTTGAGGTCCAGAGTTCTAGAAATGGAGTGGCAATGTTGTAAGAAAGGCAGGCCAGACTGTGTCATGCAATGTAACGCAATGTGACAGATTTTGATGGTATCAGATGGGCATGACCTTAGACAAAATAAGCCAGGAAGCTAATTTGCAAGTTAAACAGCTATCACATAATGTATATATCAGTGGTATGATGGGAACTGGCCAGAACTGGGGTAAAGACCATAGGCTTTTAGAGACAAGACTGACAATATTTAACTTCCCAGATGTGTGAGCTACTAAGGAAAAGGAGGTGCTAGCAGTGTGATAAAGGGAGCAAGAAATAGATTTGAGAGTTCAGGAAAATGCTTAGAATGTTTTAAAGATCAATACAAATATAGTTTGTATACAGGAGTTAATAGTAAGCAGCATCAGGATAGAAATTTTAGTTGATTCTCAATACTACTGAAAATTTTGTAGAGACATCGCTTTTAATTACACAAAAGAGAATTAAATTAACAACAATATTTACCAATATTCTGTTCAAGATGCTTTTCAAACACCAAATAATTACCCAATTAAGCCATTGTAGGATAAGCTGTTACTACTGCAGATTTAGTGAAAAAGACTAATAATTATTATTTTAACAGTTTCTGTGAAGTAAGACAGTGTTTACTGTGTAGAACTAAAGCATACCTCACACCATCTTAATGAGGAGGAAACAGAAGAAACAAAAGGCTGACTATATGAACTCAGTAAAAAACAGAGTTGCTTAAGAACCAAGAGCCATGGCCTATAGGTAGAGAATTTAATATGCAAGGCTGAGATCAAAATTGGCAGAAGGCTATTTATGAATATTGTCAATACTGAATATCACAGACTGACAATAGAGAATCTTTGGTCATGCCCTGAACAACATAATTCATCACAACAGTGCTCAGGGCATTCATGTCCAAGCAATTTATCACCGTCATATCACTCGTCTGAGTACAAGAGGGGGAGTGTTGATTTTTGACCCCTAGGGAGGCTGGATTTATAGCTGGCGACCCTCAGAACGCAGCCAGGCTCTGCCCAAAGCATACTGTTCTTGCTTCACTTCTGTTTGAGTCCCAGTCAAAGACAGCACAATGCCTACAGGATTTAGGGAGCAAAGCCCAGATCTGATGCTCTCATATCCAAGTAAAGATAGTCAGGAAATCATTTTTTAAATGCCATTTAAACTGCATGGTAAAAATACTATTAGTCAATGGTAAGTACACATGATTCATTTCAAACATCCTTTGGTGACGAATCAGTTTTGGAAATTCATCCACTGATAACTACATTTGGGAAAGACTTGCTCTTCACAATTCATCCATGTTTATTCCTCCATAAACATGGCAGCATGCTAAACATTATATGTGTGTATGTATATACATATGCATGTATATATGTGTGCGTTCAAATAAAAATGGAAGCCTTGATTTCCTCCCTTTCTGGGTATTGAGTCTGTATGTATTTTTACTTCAACCTGGTTGGCTTGCAGAATATAACTGAGCATCTACATGATGTTCTTTCCACCTTTGTCTACAATTATGAAGGTGACTAGGGCACTGTGGGATCCAGTGCACCAGCCATTCTCCCAACACTGACATGAACAACTTTCACAAGATAAGCCTTGCGCAGCACCTTCCACGAGGCTCTCTGGGTATCTGGTGAATTGGGTACAGAAATTCCTGGATGCATGGGGCTCAGACCTCCTGCAGTCTGAAAGGCAGTGTTATCTAGGTAAGGGTGCAGGAACACATTCTCCAATCCCAGAGGCCAAAGACAACAAGAGTGTACTTGTAAGCCACTTCATATGTGTAAGCCTATGTGATGGTACATGTTGACAACTTGACAAGAATCTAGACTTGCTTAGAAGACAAGGCTCCAGGCACATCTGTGAGGAATTATCCTGATTTGAGCAGTTGTTGTCCATGACTGTATGGGATGACTGGGAGGACCCCCTCCAGAAGTGCTGTCATTTCTTCAGCTTCGATGTTGACTAAGCACCAGCGGCCATGATGTTCTGCATCCTGACTATAGTTGCAATGACCTGGAATCCTTCTGCCATGCCTTCCTCACTGTGATAGAAAGTATCCTAAACTCTGAGCCAAAAGAAGCCCAGCTTTCCTTCAGTTGCTTTTTCCAGGGTGCCTCAACAATAAAACTAAGTAATTCTCAGAAAGTAACATGGGGCTCAATGGATCTCTTTCATCTTAATCTTGCTCTGTGAGGGTGTTTCCAGAGAAGAGAAACTGATGGGGGAGCCTGCTCTGAGTGCAGGCAAGCAGAATTTCATGGGCTAGGCCTGTAGACTGAATAAAAGGGAGAGAGGGGAAAGCCAGCTGAGAAACAACATTCGCCTCTCTGTCTCCTGACTGTGACCACAACATAACCAGCTACCCCACGTTTCTATTGCCACGCCTTGCCTTCTCTATCTTAATGAATTGCACCCTCAAACTATGAGCCAAAAAGGAAAAAGGAAAGCCTCCTCCCTTAACTTGCTTCTTGTCAGGTGTTTGGTCAAAGAGACAGGAAAAAAATGAAACCTACACATTGCAGGCTTCCTATGAACCACCTCTCTTCTATCTTTTCCCCTATTGGTCCAGTTTTTTAGTCATTATTAGCCTGGACATCATCTCAGTTTTCAAGGTGGCAAACTGAGACTAATCTTTGATTCGCCCCTCCCCTGGAGCTCTTTTCTTTCGAAACCACACTCAATAGCAAGTTCAATGGAATCAAGATCTAAAGTACTCAACAAATGCACCCATTCAGTAAATCCTTAAGAGCCTCATTTACATATGGTACATCAGTCAGGAGGAAACAGTAGTAAAGGCAACCTGAAAAACAAAAGCAAAAACAAAAACAGACATAGTCTCTTGGCTAGCTGTGGTGACACATACCTGAAATCCTAGCTCAAAAACACAAGGAGACTAGAGCCTTAGGCCAGCGTGGGCTAGCTTGGGCTACATAGTAAAGTAACAAACATCAGGGGTTACACAGAGAGACCCGTCTTTCTCATGCTACTTCACTCCTCAAAACACTCTTGTAAGAGGGAATAAATAAATAACAAGGTTATAAATATAATGTGCTTTGTGGGAGTTAGTAATATGTGGGAAGAAGGTCAGTAGGAAGACAATGAATACTAGGTCAAATGAGGGCACAGTGGGGTTAAAGTAAACATGGAGAAGCTATAGCAATCATGTGACACTCCCTCTGCCTCCACCACCACTGACTTCACCAGAGCCACCCTCAGCTTGTGTTTCAGCTTCACCATACCCACCTTTATGTCACTCCCCTGTGTCATGAAGAACACTGAAAGACTCATTCCTTTCCAAATGGCACAAATCCCTACCTGACCTGCTCCCACCCAGATCTCCAACTTCATCTTGAGCCAGACGCTGAAACCTTTCAGAAGTTCCTAGAATTCATCCGATTTGTTCATGTCTCTCCTGCCCTTGTAGGTCCCAGTAGAAGGGATATCGCTAAGTCCTTCTGATCGTCCCACATCAGAATCTAAATTGGTGAGATCATTCCTTCACCAAATCCAAAGCACACACTCTCCGCTGTTACCCATCCCAGCCCCCTACTTACAAGTTGTAGCTGTAAGTACATTAATTTAATCTGGTATTAGTATGTATATTTGTTTGGTGGTTCCTTCACTCCCAAACAGAATATAAACTCAAGACTATGCTGCCTTTATTTGTCTTGCTCTCATTATAATCCCCAGGTGTATTCAGGCACAGAGTACATATTTATTGATTGAGCAAGTAACCCTTCCTGGCCACCTTGTAATTTCAACACCAGATGTTAATAGTAATTAACTAAAAGCAGTATCTTATTTTCATAAATCCATAGAGTATTAGGTTGAGTAAAGACTTGGAGATCAATGACATCTATGTGCCTAGGAAAGATAAGTAACTTGTACAGAGCTCTGTGACTACAGAGCTGGAACCAGAGACAGCCATCATAGGTCCAAGTTCTTCAAACCAGCAGCCATTTCTTTTCTCTTTAAAATGAGATTTGTTTTCATTGTTGGCGGTTGGACACTGGGCTTTGTGTATGCTAGGCAGGCACGGCACCCGAGTCTCTTTTTTAGTTTTCTGGTTTGACACAGGGTCTTGCTCTGTAGCCCAAGCTGGCTTGGGACTTGAAATTCTACTTCCTTACCCTCCTGAGTAGCTGGTATAGGTGTACCAAGCCAGAAATGATTCTTATGCTGCATTCCAGTTCATAATGTATATGTTGGAGGTAGGACAGGCCACTAATACTCAAGGTAGAGACAGTCTAAGAGATAACAGCACAGGCATTGGAGTCAAAAAAAACCAAACAAACAAACAAAAAAAACCACTCCTCCTAACACCTTCCAGCTGGATGGCTTGAAAATTCTCTACTGATTTTGCTCACCTAGACCATGAAGCTATCTGGCAAGGCTGTGTAATGAATTAGTTTAGAATTTAGGTACCCTCACCCCACCCCGCCCCACCCTCACTGCCCCAGGCAGCTAACTTTCACTAAATTTCAAATAATAAGTACTAGGACAAGCCTAGGATTCAGAAACCAGGAACAGAAGTAAAATTTGTTGGCTCTTTGATTCCAAAACTACATGTAATATGTTTTAGTTACTTTGGTAATTCTAAAGTAACATCCAGCCTCCATCAATAAAAACATAATTTCATAAAGACACACTTGCTGAATCTGGTGTTCAAATTATCTTTTTGAAAATTGTTATCTGACCGATTGACAGCCAGAAATAGTCTGATCTTTTTCTTTTCTTTTTGGTATGCACTGCGATTCTCTCTTTTTCTCTCAATCTCTCTCCTTTTTCCTCCCTCCCTCCCTCTCTCTCCTCTCTTCTTCCCTTTCTTCCCGTTTCCTTTTTCTTTTTTTGGGGAAGGAGTTCGTTATTTATAGAATGACACCAGGCCTCAAGTATACTGTTAGCCATCCCTTCTGTCTATGTAAACTAAAATGAAATGGCCCCAGTGGGTGTCTAGTCCCCGGGACCACTCTTTCTCTGTGGCAACAAAAGCAAAATCTTTGAGGACAAAAAGTAAAAGCTTGTCAGTTATTCCATGTCAGAGGAGATTGGAAGATGTCTGCCCTGGCAGGTATCATTATATGTAAGGCATCTTTACAGCCACCACTCAGTATCAGGGCTGTACAAACTTTGCTCAGATAGCAAAGGAGTCACATTTAAGTGTTGCAATACAGCTACAAGAAGGTAAACGCTCCAGGAGGAGGACTGTGTATTAAAGTTTGTTAAAGAAACAGGAGCAGGGAACAGACGCCTCCACCTTCCATTCCCCCCCCCCCTCCCCATGTAGGGAGAACACAGCTGCACCAACAGGTCCCTAGAGTTCAGCAGTCAAGCAGAACGGAGCACGTAAAGCACGTGGACCCGCTCAGGGCCTCGAGTTTTCAAATCAGACTTTGGGAGACCTAAATTTGGGGAGATCTAGGCCCAGGCCAGGTCCCCAAGGCTCGAGCTCTTGAAGCCAGGCCCCATTATCTTTGCAACTCGGGGACCTTCGGAGAAAGGTGGCGGGGTCACTGTGCAGCTTTCCCTTTCCCAGCGTGGGGTTCCACGTGGCTGCTTGGAGTTCCAGGCCTAAGTTCCCCACCTTTCCTACCGGGTCCACAGCTACGTAACCAGCTCCGGGGCTTCCTTCCTCCCGCGCTGTGCGCCGCCTTCACCCCTGGGAACTCGAGCTAGGTCTGCTTTCCCCCTCCCTTTCGGTAGTCTCCCTTCTACCCCCAGCCCCACCCCATCCCCGCCTCACCCTACCGCCTTCCCCTCCCTCTGACGCTCCCACCCAGCCTTTCCACTAGCCTTTCCCCACCCGCTGACCCTAAGCCACGCCCACTCAGTCTCAAAGCCCCTCCCTGCGAGCCCAGGCCAGCTCTGAGACCACGCCCGTTAGGTTTCTGCTCTGCCAGGCAGGCTTTAGGTCGAGGCTGAGCTCCCCATAGCTGAAGGCCCTACTCCTGAACTAGTCTGAAGTTTGCAGCTAAACTACTCTCAGAGGCTGGCTTAAGAGCCCACCCAGTCTACACCCTAATTATCCCATTTCTCTTTGGCTCAGCTGATGTGAAATCGCCAAGGAGAAAGTAAGCTGCTGGGTTTCCCCCAGATCTCAATTCTCCGTAAATCAGCCTGGAAAAATGGACTCTGTGAGTGATTTTGATGTCCCGTTGCGTTTTGGACCCCTATTAACACACAGAGTTCTGGTTTTGTCTTCCTTGTTAATTTTTGTTGTTGTTGTTTTGTTTCGTTTTTGTCTTTCGTTTTCCTGGACCTGCTTGCTGCATTTAAAACTAGAGTGCTATACTAGGAGCGCCTGAAGCCTTAGTCCTTGGCATCACTGAACCAGGCTTAGTCAATATGAGCTAGTCTGCAAATCATGGACCTAGGGGCCGCTGTCATGATATGAAGTAATACCTTTCTGCATTGAACTCCCAGTTCATTTTACTCTGAAATCCAAGGAAAAGAGGCAGAACTTAGAGCAGTCATTTCTAAGGAAGACAGGTTTAGTGCTAAGAAGCGATAGTTCATGAAGGCAGTTCTGTTACACTTTGAAACCAGCGTGGTTTTGTTAATGTTTAAAAGTAGGGTTTTATTTGTTTAAAAGTTGTTACATTGTATTTATTTGTGTGTGTGTGTGTGTGTGTGTGTGTGTGTGTGTGTGTGTGTGTATGTGAAAACGGTTCTCCTCGATTTCCTTTCACTATGTGGGTCCTAGGATGGAATTCAAATCACTTAACCAGATGGGCAAGTTATCCTTACCTGCTAAGCCATTCTGCAGGTCCTTGTGCTTAATTTTTGAACAATCTATATATGACATTTTTCTCTGATTACAGACAAGGAAACAGACTTAGAGAATGCTCTTCAAGTTCGAGGCCAGGACTAAACTCCAGTTTAGTTTATAACAGCCATGGTATCATATCTTCTTAGGGAGCTCTGGGACGGCAGAAAATACTTTTATTCAAGTCAGAAGGCCAGAAAGAAGAAAAGTTACACAGTTCCCCTTTCCATCCTTCCTAGATCACTTCTCCTTTTAAGCAGTGCTACAGTATGAGAAGCCCTTGAGAAAGGGGTGGATATTGAGAAAAACATAGCTAGGTAAATCCTAGAATGAACGTAAGGGCTCAAACTAAGAGAGATGAGAATAAATGTAGAAGTTAGGGAAGAGCAGAATGCCCTCCCATGAGTTAGTCTCGCCTGTGAGTACTGGGAGACTTGAATATTGCTCCTATGAGTGGGGCTCACACTGAGATTGTATAATGAATAGATAGGTCGAGGGAGGCTTCTGTGGTGAGTTCAGTGCTGGCTACCACTGTTCAGTGCTCGCATGGTAACCATGCAGCCGTCTAAGTGTGTGCCTGACAACGGTTGTGGTAACCATGCAGCCGTCTAAGTGTGTGCCTGACAACGGTTGCAGTAACCATGCAGCCGTCTAAGTGTGTGCCTGACAGACAATGGTTGTTACAGAGAGGCCTAAGAGTCCATTGTTTATAATATTCCGTATTTTAGCAGTCCATGCCACCAGGGATGAAATTATGTGCAAGGTTCATGTTAAAAACTGACTTCAGTTTTTTCCTTTATGGAAATTATGAAGTTTTCCACCACCCATATTAAACCCATTGAGCAGCATTCAGATTTCACATGCAGAGTCTTCCTTCTGTGCCTTTTATAACTTAAAAAGATCCTGTTAAAGGAAAATGCCCATAGGCTTTCTTTATGGTTAAGGGAAACAGCTACCATAAAATTGCAAATTAATATGTAAACTATTTATTATTTATACTTAAATAGCCCTCCCCCTGGCAAAGTGAGACCATAGACAACTGTGAAACACTCTAGCACGTTGGGTCTGACTGTACATTGTTGTCTTGATGCATATTGGAAGTCATTTGTATGCTGCTGCTAGTTAAATAACCAATACTGTCAAACTTCAAAATTAAATAAAATAGTGCTTGGAGAGATGGCTCATCTATTGCTCTTGTAGAGGACCCCAGTTCAGTTTCCAGCCAGTTTCCAGCATCCAGGTTAGGTAGCTCAGAGTTTCATGTAACTCTAGTTCCAGAGGTTCCAACATCATTCTCTGACTTCCTTAGGCACCTGTACTGACATGTACAGGCCCATACACAGACACACAGTCAGACAGACAGACATATATATATATAAATATTTATTTATTATGATTTCATATATAAGTACTGTATTTACATTATTTCCCATCTTGTTCTCCCTACAACTTCTCCCATGTACTCCCATTCCCTTCCCAAATCATGGCTTCTGAATCTTTAATGATTATTATCATACATGGGCATACATTATATGTACAACCTGCTGAGTTCACTTAGTTTCACTCATGTGTTACATATGTGTAGGGGTGACCACTTGGGTTGAATCAATTGTTTGGGAGCTCTTTCATGGAAAAGACTGGTTCTTTCTCTCTCATCAGCCATTCATTTTAACGCTTCATCTGTGAGTAGAATCATGTGTGATTTCTCTCACTCACATGAGCATATCACTTAGCATTGTCATTATCGATCTTGTTTAGGCAGCCATGTTGTTGACATTTTATGGATGGGTGAAACTTCCCTGTCATGTGTAGAATATGTTATGTCACAGCAGATATCCTAAATCTGTTTTAAAATGTAAAATTAAAAAACAAACCCCTTTTTTGCTGACCTCAGAATTATTAGCTTTGTATATAATGAAACAAGAATAACAGCCAGGTCGGTGCTGTCTGTTCAACTCTCAACTGTGACCTCACATCAGCTTGGGCTCCTCTTCAGTATCAGTCTTTCTTTGTGGGGAAGCTTCCCTTGGAGATATGTTTGAATCCTGGGGTAACAATGCCAATGATGAAATACTGAAGTTTAAAAACCTCACATTATGAAGGAACCAAAGGTTTCTAAATCAACCTCCCAGTTAAGGATTTAGTTCAAACACATTCTCATTTCTACAGTGTTTGCTTTCTGCTCTCACTGGGTCTTTGAACTTCAATTGTACCTGTACTCAGATCTGATAAATTGGCAGAAAGAGGATGAAATCAAACCCAGACTTTCAAAGCCCCCTTGGGTTACCACGCAAGAAATACCCAGGTTTTTCACAGTCCTGGTGAGTTGTTTTAATTATGTACACAAACAGTTTCTGGAAACAATCTAGAAGACAAAACCTAGAGTAATCCAGAAAAGCATCAGGCAGGTGAGGATGGGTAGCATGGCCAAGGTGAAGCAGGTCTGCTGTAAATGCTGGCACTGTTGATCATTAGACATCAGCGTCTACGGGGCCTTGAGAAGTTCTCGGTTTCAACTTGGATCCTAGTGTGGTGAGCCATGTGAACTATTCCTATCAATTCTAGGAAACGTACTGGCAGCCGATTCATAAAAGGACCAGACCCAAACTCTCAGCATGTAATTTTTATGCTCAATTTCTATTCATTATATAACCTTTCCCAAAGTAAGTATTCAACATATTTTATCTTCCTTTTTAATAATGAAGTAAGGCTTGTGTGTGCAGGATCCTGAATTCAATCACCAGCACTTCAAATAATAATAATCATATTAATGAAATAATGGGAAAATAAATTAAAATCATTTTGGTTATTAAAAATTAAGTTGAAAACATTTAATCTTCCAGTTGAGTGAAACTTTTACTGAGCAGACTGTCTATAGGCAAAATTAGACAATCTTTCTTAGGGATCAGTGGCCAGTTTGTATTAAAAGATATTTTGGCACAGCCAGGCATGCCAATCATGCCTCTAAAACCAGCACTCAAGAGGCAAAGGCAGAAAGAATCACAAGTGACTTTGAGGTATGCTAGGGCTGCCTTGGAAAACCAAATCACACCCTACTGTGAAAACGTTCCTTAAAAAAGAAAGAAAAGAAGCAAAGTTACTGCATGATCCAGCACTCTCTCTTCTTGGTATATATCTGTACCGGCTAGTTTTGTGTGTCAAGTTGGAACAAGCTAGAGTCATCAGAGAGGAACAAGATTCAGTGGAGAAGGTGCCTCCATGAAGTCCAGGTATAAGGCATTTTCTCTATTGATGATCAGTAGGAGAGGACCTAGCTCACGTTGGGTGGTTCTATCCCTGTGCTGATGATCCTGAGTTCTATAAGAAAGCAGGCTGAGCAAGCCATGGGGAGCTAGTAAGCAGCATCCCTCTGTGGCCTCTGCATCAGCTACTGCCTCCAAAATCCTATTCTGTTTGAGTTCCTGCCCTGACTTTCTTCAGTGATGAACAGCAATATGGAAGTATAGCCCAAATAAACCCTTTCCCCCAACTTGTTTTCAGGTCATGGTGTTTTGCAGCAATAGAAATCCTCACAAGACAATACTCAAGGGGTTAAATAAGGCCTGACACAGATATTTACACATTCGTGTTCATGATATCATTATTCACAATCTCTAAAAGTAATAAAGTAACTATACTGTCCACTGACAGGTGGACAGAAAAGTACACTGTTTTGTGAACATGGTGAATAACAAACTGGCATGTATACATAGTGCAGTATCATTTACTCTTAGATTAAACTTTGAAGCATAAAATATAGTCCAAGATGAAATAAACAAGTTTCACAAAGACAGATGCTGTATTAGGTTACATGTATGATTTACTTGGAATAGTTAAATGCATAGGAACAGAAGGTAGGATGGAGGCTACCAGGTAATAGGAGAAAAGGAAGGGAGAGGAGAAATTACTTATTAGATGTAGAGTTTCAGTTGAGATGATGAGACACTCAGAGGGATGAACAATCCCTAGACACTCAGCAGCATGACTACTCTCTGGCCATCAAACTAGACTTTAAAAAGCTGAAGTGAAGACATGTAATTTTATTTCAGCAAACATATTTGACCTTAAATAGTTGTTTATAGATAATCCATAAAAGCATGAATTAGAACACTTCTCTCTCCTCTCTTATCTCTCATCTCTGCTGTCAAATGAAAGGTCTTCTTTTGGGGTGGAAAGATAGTTCAACAGTTGAGCATTCATTGTTCTTAGAGAAGACCTGGCTTCTATATCAATAATGCACATGGCAGCTTACCACTCTAGTTGATGTCTTTTTCTGGTCTCTGAAGGCAATACGTGCTTTTAGTATACACAGATACTGACAGGCAAACAGTTATACACATAAAAGTTTAAAGTATGTATTTTAAAGACCATATTTCAAATCATATCTCATTATTTGAAAGTATATTTGTTAAGAAAATTAAAT
>JADRCC010573758.1:0-21870 GCA_019843855.1 Hylomyscus alleni | reverse complement strand
GTTACAAATAGAAGATGGATAGTAGGTTCAAGAACATTTACTTGGTACCTCTATCTGCTGGCCACAACACACATTCCTGAAGTCTTCCCTAAGACATATTAATCCTGACCTTCTTTTCTTGAGACCACTGGGAAGCATTCTATGACAAATAGCAAAGGACCTGAGCTAGATACAACAGAAAAGACAGAGTTAGTGAGAAGAACATAGAATACCTTCTGATTCCCAAGGAGAATGGAGATGCTCAAGTCTTAAAATAAGACTGAATCCAACATTAGGAACGAGTGTGACTATTTTAACTAATGTACATTTTCTTATCTGCATCACTGTCTTTAGAATAGTTCTAATAGTTGTTTTCAATCTGTCTGGTTGGATGTAGTATTGAGAGAATTGCAAGGTAGAACTACAGGATCAGCCACCCAAATATACAGTCTTTTCTTGTTTTGTTTAGACTCATCTCTCCCAACTCCACTTGAAGAATTAAATTCTCATTTTTCTGGGTTAGGTCAAATGTCTTGTTTTGAACTGAACATATACAGCCAGAGACTCTGCATTGCATAAAAAGTCTGCTCAAGAAAAGGTAGATTGTTATAACCTGGACATAAAAAGCAATATGTTTATTTTGCTACCTCGATTTTACAGCTGGGGTGTTAATTTTAATTCCATTTAGTTCATGTGGTTTAGAATCTGTCTGAACAAAGAATTGCATGAGGCAATGTGAATGGTACACAGGCAGACATTAGTTAAAAACTTAGAATTTATGCCTAGACTTCTTGTAAATATTTGAGACATAAAGACATGGCCATAGTTAGAATTTATTTTAATAAAATATTAGGGCGATGAACAACTTGAAGAGAAAAGGCTTTATTTCAGTGTACAACTCTCAAGTCACACCTCATTGTCATGTGAAGTCTAGGGAGAAACTCGTGCAGAGTGTGAACCTAAAGGCAGAAACTAATGCAGAGACTATGGAAGAGGACGGCTTAGTGACTTGTTACCCATGGTTTGCTCATCCTGCTTTCTTATAGCTCTTAAGGGATATCTGTCCAGGGATGACACCACCCACAATGATTTTAAAAATGCATGATAGATTCACCTACAGGTAAAGTATAAATTGTAATTTTTTTGTTTAATTATGTTTTGTTTTTTATTTTGTTTTTATTTTAGTCTCAATTGAGAATTCTTCCCAAATAACTCTAGTTTTTGTCAAATTGGCACAAAACTAGCCAGGACAGACATAGAAAGCAGTAGACTTAAGGTATGAAAAAAAGATGTTAAAGTACCATGGGACCTGGTATGAAGAGAAGCTGTGTGCATGAAGATGTGCACACAGACAATGGCACACAGAATGCTGATGAGTAGACTGGGGTTGGGTGGGACTAAAGAAAACATCCTGAGGAGACAACTGGAAATTCTACACAATCAAACAAAGATGAAAGACAACATCAAAACCTTTAGCGTCACAAAAATAATCAGCAAGGACAAGACTCAGGCTGCTGTTCAGGTGACAGGACTTGTAAGAAGAGAAAACGCCAACTAGTCAAGGCTCACGTCCTAGTGTCAAAGTGCAGTTGAGTAATAAATAATGATTATAACGTTTGAATGCATCACTAGTTGCAAAACAGCATACCTTAAGAATTTAGCTGGTATGCTTGGAATTGCAAGGTCACGTTCAAATTGGATTTAGGAAACTAGACATATTTGTAGCATAAACTGGCTTTTGAACAGTTTCATAAATAGTCAAAGGTTGACAGATAGGACAAAACAGAACTTGAATCTAATTAAAATGCTCCTATTTGGTTTGAAAGAACACAAGATTATGTAAGCAGGTTACTGCTGTGTGCATCACTAGAATCTGGTGCCTCATGTGTTCCCTAAGGTGACCTGGCTTCCGTGAAACGGACTCTGTAATGATCTCTATCATCTTCCTTTGTTGTTTTTCCTCCTCCTCCCCTCCTCCTTCTCTTCCTCCTTCTTGCCCTCTTCCTCCTCCTCTTCATCCTCTTCCTCCTTGTCTTCCTCCTCTTTGTTTCCCTCTTCCTCCTCTTCCTTCTTCCCTTGGTTTTCTATTTTTAAAAAAGGAACATGTCTTGTTTCTCTGGTGAAGATAGCTGATCTATGCTAGGCAAAATGTGGGAGAATATAGTGAATACCAAGTGGCAGGGGAAACCCTGGAGGAAAAGAATTTCCATCACAAAGTGCTCCCTTCTTGTGGAATCTTTGAAGTAGGCCACTGGCTTGCACATACCCAATTCCTTTTGCTTTGTTTCTTTTTTAAAATTAATCATTTGAACGTGTTGGGGCTTCAAATGTTTACTGGGTGATTATAAACACTGTGTAGGGGGCAAAGGAATGCTCCTGGGACACCATATTCATCCTCATCATCTTCTAAGATTTTATTTTGATGCATCATCAATTGGAATTTTTAATTCCAACTACTCTCAAGTGTCATAGTAATTTTACAGAGTATACTATCAAAGTCCTGTGTTCTTTGATAGGGGTAATTAAACATGCCAAGTTTGTTTGTGAAGCTCTGAATCATCAGCCATCCCTCTAATATTTCTGTTAGCATATTTAGCTTACTGCTTTTTGTGCTTTAGTTTTATGATGCTACAGTAACTTACACGCTTTCAATTCCTTATAAATCTGATACTAAAGGTGGAGAGAGGAACCCGATCCATGGTAAGCTAGAGACATTCTTCTTTGTTTTATTTATTGTTCCCCCTAAAGGGAAGCCTTCATCAATTAGAAATAAAATATTCATTATATCAGTCTTTTGACATAATCTCATACTTCTTATGCAGACAAAAGCACCGAATGATTTTTTATAAACTAGTAACAAGTTTGATTTCTTTTTCTGGCTCTGAAAGTTTTGTTTGGAGAAAGGAGAATGAAAGCCAGTTCAAAGTAATCTATCTTTCTACATAAGTATTTCTGTGGCACTTATCACAGCGGTACCTGGGCACTCAAAAGCACTATTAGACTAAAACACATACACTGGAGGGAAAGGAAAAAAAAAAAAAAAAGCTTGGAGCTAAGAAAACAGAAAGTTTAAAACATCAACAGAAAAGGGGGAAAATGTACCTTGCTTAGGGACAAACAATAGAATTTTAAAGAAATCCTTGGGAGTAATAATGTATATACACTCTTTTCCCTCATCCATCTTTTTATGTAAAGGCTTGGGGAAGAATATTCTGGGTCTTTGATTTTAGTACAAAATACTTCTGAGACTTGCTGTAGAAAACTAACTATGGAATATGATTCTTACTGTGGAACTTTAAGTGGGAGAACAGACCAGAAAAAGAAAATGCATACACACACACACATACACACACACACACACACACACACACACTATATACACACCCACACACATATACATTTTAACCATAGGATATATAGAATTTCCTTGTACAGCAGCCCACCTTTTTTGGAGGGACATTATAAAATGGTGAAGTTCTAACTGGATTTAAATTGTCCAGGTTAACTTCTATTTACCATAGTTACAAGGACATATACGTGTGAAACAGGTTGTTTGACTGGGAACATTGTAGGACTAAATGAAGGGGCAAAGTCATAAATCAGATTATAAACTGACTTTGTAAATTTGGAATCTTTTATCCCTTCCTATAAAATTAGCAAACTATAATATTGCATCTCTGTGTTAATCAGGAAGGTAGAACATTTTGTAATATCAAAGGCTATTTATTCTATTATCTTGTCATATAAGAGGAAAATTGCTCAATAATTGCCTGATTTTATATAAAATATAATCTGTTGCAGAATTATTATATATGAAAATTCAGATGTGAAAATGAGCCAATTTCCCTCGGCACATGTAATTTACAGATTTATATTATAACCCAGCTCAACATATTGAGAAAAGGCATGTTAATGGGAAAGGAATAAATATCTAATTTACAGGGTAGTAACCACCATAAACTTTTATTTGTATGATGAAGTAATTTCTGTGTGAGAATACTTCCCGCTTCATTTCATGGTGGGTAACCTACTGAATCTTATGATTTCCCTCCTATTCTAACAAAATTGTTTCAATTTTTAGGTGACCTTGTTATATCATCAGATATAACACTACTGTTAGAAATTATACTTCAAAGAGTAAGGGCATCTTCATTTCAGATTTTACATACAAGCTGGCAAATTAAAAGTATTTTAATAAGGCCAACAGTGATAGTGGAGGAATAAGATTTAAACGGAGCTTCAGTGCCAACGAGTGCATTAACTTTATTCAAAAATAGTGTATGTAAAATGGCACACAACTGACATGAGCTGATTATGATAATGTCTCAGTGCAAATTTTTGAAAATCAGGTACTATAAAAATATACCATTAACTTTATGTTAATAAAATATTTTGCTTGATGCCTTTTAAATTATTCATTTGAAGTAGTCTAAAAATATAAAAGAACTCTTATTATCATTCAATTTACATGATTACTTTTAAGTTCACTTTTTTGGTTTAACATAAACAGAGTGTAAAATTCACATCAAGCTTTTGGTATTTAAAATGTGCAATTTTTATGCAAAAGTTGAATGCTGTGTTACATTTTTAAGGCTGTCATTAGTATAAATATAATTTTGACTTCTGATTTGAAACAATTTAACCCTTAGGAGAAATTATCATGTTTCCCAGGTTGACTCATTATGGCTGCTTTGATTATAGATGAATTCCTTTGTAAAAACACTTTTTAAGGAATCTAAGCGCTGACTTGCAGCCCCAGGGGTTTCTACAGATGCATGTGAAGGAATGATAAAAATTGCCAGGAAAGGAGACTCCTCTCTGGCCCTTCCTCAAGAGCTCAGCTTTGATTTTAATTATTAATCAACCACTATGTGCCAAAGAATGCATGGGGCTCTTTATGAGTTTACCCAGAGGGCACAGTTCTGGCAGTTTCTTTTTGCTAAATATCAGATCAAATCAAACCATGGATTAACAACATTCTATCACAGTGTTAGGCACAATGGAACCAAAAATGTAGATATGCATAGTCTAAAATAAAGAAAAGTATAGCTGAAAGCTGAATAGGTTAGGAGCCCTAAATATAGTGAGGCTTGACTTGAGCAGTGGACATACTATTTAGATTTATTTCATTGTATTTTCATAATTATTTTTATTTTGTGTCTGTGAATGTTTGGTCTACATGTAAGTTTACCACATGTGTGCCTGGGTCTCACAGAGTCCAGAAGAGGGCATCAGATCTCTTGAACCTGGAGTAAAAGATGGTTGTAAGCCACCAGGTGGATGTTAGGAAAAGAATTTTGGTCTTCTGCAAGACCAGGAAATGCTTCTAATGACTGAGTCATCTCTCTAACCCACAATCCCACCATCCAGATTTTTAAAGAACAAGTATTGTTTTTAAAAAAGAGGAATTTGAACAAATGATCAGCATCATTTCCATTGGAATATAAACAGCGTATGAAACCCAATCCCTGAAATAAAACGGAACATTTATATTACAACATATATAGAAAACCAGCTCTATAAAGGATTCCTTCAAGCTACATATAATTTTAAAGATAAACAAATACACAAAAGTAATCTCCAAATGACAGACGAGCCACACCAATTTCAAAGAGTATTTTTATAACTCTTTCTGTGGAGAAGGAAGAGGGAGAAGGATGAAGTCAGAACTTGACCAGATGTGCTTATATAATGGACCTGATTCCTAGTACCCCATGTGTCCAAGTCATGTTTGTTTTACATGTATGTTTGCTTTACATGTATGTAAGACAATGAGTATGTGTTGTATTTTACTACAGAGAAACTAGTCTTCAGAAGTGACATTTCATGTTTTTGTATGCTTCTGACTTTGGTATGCTTAGTCAAATTTCATCTTCATTGAAAAGCACTAGTTTGGCAAGGCCAGGCAAAAGAGTAAATGAGGTTTCCAGGAACTTGCTGTTGTCTGTGCTTATCCTTGTCTATCCTAGAAGACATTGTCAGAGCCCTTACACAAACCGCAAGCTTGTCACTCTTTTCCCACCCATTTGAAACTCTCTAGGTGGCATTGTTAAGAGATGATCATTCGAAGTCAGGATGGCTAGCAAAAGATAAAGAGGACAGCATTATATAAGTACTGTTCGTGCAATACACAGGCATTTTAGAACACATGCCATACAAATATCATACACAGACATTTGAAAGCTTTACAGATATATACTTTACTATTCAATAGACTACTCTGCATGGAGTATACTAGTTTCTTCATCTCTTTCTCTTAAGATACTTTGAGTTTCCAAAGTGCCTTGTCTTCCAATTTCTTACTCTTCAGATTACTTTCAAGTCTATTTGATTTCCTCCCTATAAAATGATGTCATTGATTCTACTATGAAGTATTCCAGTGCAGTGCCCCGTCATTCATTCTAAAACACACACACACACACACACACACACACACACACACACACACACACACTCACCTTTAATTTTAAATCTAGCTACCACATATGAGAGAAAATATGGTATTTGACTTTCTGAGTTAGCATAATTAATGTTGCATTTTGAAACACTGCAGCCTAAAATTTCCCTTAGTCCTAACTATTGAGTTGATCTTGGAGCTAATAAAACTTCTGGAGGTTTTATTCCTTCCAAGTTAACTACTGTTCTACCTCGTTTCTTGACACTTTATATAACTGATGTTTGGCCATTAATGCAAGCCTTAAGTATGAAAAGTTCTGTCATCTAGATGTTCATCAACTGGTCTAATACGGAAAGGTTATGTTTGTGTCATTGTTAAGATATTCAACATTAAAAATCACTCAGGAATTAGGAATTAGTTGATATTCTTGTATCAATGGAAAAATATCATAAGTATCAATGTAATGAAACTAGTAAACTACTAAACCAAAGGCTCCATGTCAAAATAATATCAAATTATATATCAAAAAGTTCTCCTGGATGGCATAATAAACCATGAACAAAGTAGTCCCATACGTAACTGTGTTAGTAAGCATCCACTGACATGCAACATTCCCTCTCTTCTTCGCTAACTGGCAATAGATATTTCTACGAGAACAGTATATATTTTGCAGTGCTCACTCTCTATGATTTTGAGCATACCCTGGCTCTAAGTCCTACGATCAAATGTGGTCAATGGGAATCTGAATTTCTGCTAGATAACATTATTGGCCGCATAGCCAATAGCTTAGCGAGATTAAAGTCAAGACTTTTGGTAGACTTGTTAGAAAGACTTTCTGGCTGAAACAGAAACTGAGGAAACAGAAGGGCAGTGAAAGAAGCCACCAGGCACAGAGCTCCACCTCAGCTTATTAACATTGAAGGCAAGAGTGGAGCCATGGCATAAAGAGAGATTAAGTCTCCTGCATATTTTCAGTCTATTCTGGAATCAGAGCCAGGCCTAGACTGTTACATGAGTCATAATAGCAGTTCTTGTGCCTTAGCCAGTTGGCACTAGTCTTATGTCCTCTGCCAAAAGGATCCTGATGGATGCAGCGCAGTATTATCTAGTCCACATTTTCCCTTTGGTGACTAGAATATCATGGGCGTCTTTGTCATCTGTTTCATTGAAATCCATATACAACATCTCTGGAGTGCTCCATTGATCAATCAGGCTGGTGGCTTCTTTTCTGTCAAAGGATATTAACTTTATTTGTCATGATTTGTTTGTTGTATATTTATGGATGTTGACAATGATTGTCTCATTTCTAAAGCCATCTGTGTTAATAATCTACTGTTAGAACTAGTTTAGAAGATAAATTCCTCAGCTCTTTGTCTCTCTCACCCTAATATAATGTGTGAGATTTTATTCTGATCTTTTGGAATTTTTCTTTCTTTTCTTTTTTTTCCTTTTCTTGTCCTATCTTTTCTTTTCTTTTTCTCTTCTTATGTCCTTTCTTTCTTCCTCCTTCCTATTTTAGTTTTATATTTTTTGTTTATTATTGTGTGCACATTGGGATGAGGTGGGAGGAGTATTCAAGTGTTGTGGTAGCTTATGTAGAAGTAGGCAGTAAACTTGTGGGGTTAGTTCTCTCCTTTCTTCTTTACATGGGTTACGGAGAATATACTCATGTCTGCAAGTTTGAATGCCATGCCCCTTTACGTTTGGTGGTTTCCTTTGTCTTAATCACCTGGATTTAGATTTTGAATATCCATTCTAAATATAGAAGCAAATCTCTCTGCATTCCAGGCTTTCCCTCATAATTACTATTCATTGTAAAAAAAAAAAA
This sequence comes from Hylomyscus alleni, assembly GCA_019843855.1. Lineage (NCBI taxonomy): Eukaryota > Metazoa > Chordata > Mammalia > Rodentia > Muridae > Hylomyscus > Hylomyscus alleni. The sequence goes on along the minus strand of JADRCC010573758.1, from coordinate 13,666 downwards.
AACTGAGACAAAAAGATTGTGAATTGACTATAATGTTTATATGAAACTGACTTATTAACTACAGAATTTCTGTACATTTAACAAGTAGTCTTACTCATGTTGGAGACTCATTATCTAGACTCTGGTAGAAGGAGACCAGATGAAGAAGTCCTGCAACAAGAATTTGTTTGGTTATGTCTATCATTTTAACCCTGTCCCCTTTCAAATACAAGACTCCACTGACCCTTTCTTCATGAATCCCCTTCACTTCCTCCTATCAACTGCTATGGAGGTTACTCTTTTGACTGCTCAATAGGAATCTTAAAAATGAAAAGAAGAGCCAATGTGGAAGAACATTTAGGTTCCTAATCCCTCAAAGGAACTGGGACATGAGCTGATATCACGAAAACTTCACTCAGAACCAGAAAGCTGGTTTAGGCATGGGCTATATCCCTTGGCTTTCTTTAGTAATAAGAGAAAGGGAGACTGCAATCCAAAAATCTCAGGGAATATTTACATGACAGATTGACCCTAGTGGCAAAACATCACACACACAAAAAAAATCCTTAAAAGCTTTTGGCATAGTTCTTTTTTCATTTTTTTTTATTTTTAATTTTTTTTTTAATTTTTAGGTAGTGGTCCTCAAATGTGGACAACTGATCATTCCCAAATTTTCTTTCTGTCTGATTTCAGCAGTTTATTTTTAAAAAATGAAGTTAAGTAAACTGCAGTTTAAGGGGAAACACATTTTTTTACCTTGGTAAACTGATTGGCACTTTGACAAATCACCTTGTTGGTTGACACAACCTTGACAATGTGACACATTAGCTCAAATGGTGGAAATAAAAAAAGAGAGAGAAAGCAAAGGGGAAAAGGAAGAGTTTTCAGAATGCAATCTCTAAAACTCAAGAATCAGTACTTTTATTTAAATATGATGCTTGAGAGTTGACATATCATATTGTTGGCTGATTGTAATTGGTAGATGAATATCTGTTGGTTGTGCTTCTGAAATAATTGGATGAATACATTCTCCATTTTCTGCCTTAATTTTTGAGATTCTGTAACAGAGTAGACACAAAGGTGGTCAATGTTTCCAGCTGTTCTAATGTATAGATTTAAATGTGACAGAGGTTGTCACCAAATGCCAAACGATAAACATTTTGAATAAAGAATTAGTAGAGTGCAGGTTTGATTTGAGTTTGTTGCAAAAGGGACAGAAGTATAAGTTAAAGGATGTTAGAGATTCTTTCGACTTTGGTTAAAGTGAGTTGCTGATGGAGCCTTCTGTCGGGTATCAGGTATTACAGCCAGCTGTTTGCCATCTAGACAGACAAATATACATTTCACATTTTGATTTTGTTCTTAAATATCCTTCTAGAGAACCGGGTAGCTGAAGAATTAGTTTAGGCATGTTACAATCTTTGTACAAATATCCAAGCTCTGTGAGACTTTAACAGCTGATTATCCACGTGTGCTTCTTGCCTCTGACCCACTGGAAAAATACTCTGTTACAACAATACCATTAAAATATCCCATGTAGCACATTTTTCCCTGCCATTCCACATTTTCATTATATGTCTATTGCCTAAGAGGAAATAAGCAGCCGCCTATATGCCATTGATTACAAATCTCAAATTAAAAGTGACGGGTGACGTTCTTCTTTTCCTTTCTGCAAAGCTCTTGTCCTCTCCATGACCTTCCTCCTTCACTCGGTCCATTGTGTGCATTCAGCACAGCACAGCACAATGGGAGGCTATGGTGGCAGAATAGAAGCATCTCAATTTAGGACAGGATCAGAAACAATTATCTGCAAAAGCCAGGAGGCAAATATTTTAGGCTTTGTTCACAAGACAGTCCTTGGCACAGCGATTCATCTCTACTGGTGCCTTGTAAAAGAAGCCAATGGCAACATCTAAGCATATAGACATTACGTTTCAATAAAGTTTTATTTATGGATAAAGTAGTAGGAAATCCTTCAGTGTTCATGAGTCTTGAAATATTTTATCATTTCCCTTAAAAATGGTTATTTAAAAATAGAAAAGCATCCTAGCTCATGGGCCATACTGAGACCAAACATGGTGAGCTTTGACTTCTATGTGACATCTTGCTAACATGTAATATAGGAGGCAGGTTGTCTATATCAAGACAAGAATCCCAGGTCTTCTCAGTTTGTAATCTTACAGAGAGGATTTCTAGGTCCCCTGCAACATCATTTAATTGAAGTTGTTTCTGTATTTGTGTGTAGGGGGAGAGGAAGGAGGAGGAAGTAAAAGGGACAGAGACAGGGAATGAATTTAAGAATCTACTTTCAAGGGTACGTGATACTTGGTGAGCTATTATGACAGGAGCACTCGCGGTGCCTTAATCTAAACTTGTGACTGTTCTGGGAAATCCATTTTCAAGTCTTTGCTATGTAACCTAAGATTACCATCAGCTAAGATTCACTCATTAATTACTCTAGCTCAGAAGAGACTTGATCACATTTCTGAGCGTTAACTGAAGTTCTGTTGTCAGATGGCTCTTATTTACATTCTGCTTATGGACCTGAGGAATTACCTAAATTTGTATCATAAAATAAAATAAAATACATTATGTATACACAAAGGCCTTGTCAACATTATATGAACTATTATATATAAACGGCATAGTGTCTACCTCCTTAAGAATTGATATTTTAAAAATGTTGTTAGTATTATGACTGATGTTAATAATATCAAATGGCTTCAGAAATCCTACTGGACGAAAGCCCAGCCTATTGAACTTTACTTCAACAATCTGGTCATCTAGCCTGTCCAAATATTTTAATATTTTCCTTTTTGTGTGTGATATGCTCCAATTTTTCTGTCCATTCAGCCTTTTCCCCTCCACACCTTATTCATTTCCACTTATTCAAATGTCTTTGCTTCTTCTTTTCCAAAGATCTTTGCACTAACTTTTCTGTCAGAACTTCCAGAGCTCACTCAGATTCCAGCTTCGTGTGGCCTTTCACTGTGCACGTGCCCTTCTCTTCAGCGTAAATGACACTTGTATACCATCTGGAATACTTTTGTACCTAGGTGTGTGTGATCTTATTTCATTCTCTAATTGTCTTCTTTTGAAACTCTGTGGTCACCTGCAAAGGTAGAAACTGGGATATCCATGTATGTGTTCTGCTTGTCTACAAAGTTCCTCTATTCCTCTGAGCCTCCTTGTTTTCACAGATACTGACTGGATCACACTAGGTCTTAGACCCCAGTCTACACAGATCCCAATTGTAAAGACCTGCCTATAATAAAATGTCCTCTACCCAGTGTATTATGCTCTTTGTAAAAGTCTTATCTCCACTTCTGACATTGTTCAAACTTCAGCATCTCCCATTGTGTCAACTCCCATAGATTACATCCTTTAACAGCGGTTTATTTGTTGGGATTTTTAAGTTAATCTTTTGATGTTGTCCCTACATTAACCATCTCCCTTTATATTGAATTCCTGGCTTTTCTTTTGTGTATCTTGTGGGATTCAAATTATTCAACACATAATGAGTGCATTGTTCATTGATATTTGCTAGATCCCAAGTACCTGTGACTCATTGGACAATGTTTGGCATGATTGATTGCAGTCATTCAGACACATTTCCTACTTCTGCATATACTATCGTCTGTTGAATTAGGTATTAAGGTAGGAATGTATTTCCCTTCTCTCACCTTACTCCACTTGTCAAATATTGCACTGTGGATGTGGATATGGTCTCCCTCCCCATTGAAAGGATAGGCAAAAGCCTGAGGGTTAGATATGGAGGAAAGAACAGAATATGATGACACTGCTGCATTCTACAAGAGAAAGATCCCTTTTTCTCAGGCCTCTAGCCAAGAAGGTTTCAATTAAATGTCCTTTCTAGCTTGTGAGTTCCCCAACCTTATCAGGGCACACAGCTAGAAAATAGAGTAATGCCACTCTGTTTTGCACACTAGATCTTCTGGTCTTAGAATACTATAACCAGGCTATAGAAGACAGACTACTTTAGTGTCAAGGTGCACTATAGAGAAAATAGTGAAAAAATAAATGATTTTCTAGCTCTCAGCTGGCCTTCTCTTGTCTGCTTCATAAGAAACAATATCAGGCCACTGAGATGTCCAAAGGACAAAAAGTTAAAGCCTGCATCTTTATGAATACTCATTTCCTTCTAAGCATGGAAACAAATGGCATTAAAGCCCAATGATAGTAAGACATACTGAGGAGTCTACAAAAAAAGAGTCAGTCCTCTATTATAACCAAAGAAAGGAGGGAAGACACTCGTCAATGAGTCCTACTTGTTTCACTTATTTGTTTGGGTAGCACAAGAATATCCATATGCTAAGTGATCAGATAGAGTTCAAGAGGTTTTATCATCTTGGGATGCTTCAGGGCTTGTTTTATTGGCAATGATGAAATGCCTCTGACTCCGTCCTATTCTTCTTCTGCAGATGGTGTCAAGGGTGGTTGTGTAGACAATAGGAATTCTCCCTTCAGACTCCAGTCTGGATTTATAAAATTTATGTACTACCAGTTTTGACTTTTTTAAAAAGTAAAAATTCTTCATATTCATACAGCTCACCTGAAGTCATGGAATTTGGAGGACACGAGGAGGAGGAGTAAAGGAGAAGAGAGACACTGTCAAGTATCTTAGGTGCAAAAGGCGTGTCTTTCAATCTTCATCAGCAACTCTGATCAGTTCTAGAGTAGCTATGTGACAGGTGGGTTCCATTTCTACAGTGCAACAGGAAACAGCGACCAAGAGGAGTTCAAAATAACTTAGGGAATTCTACCTAAGGGAGATGACAATAGTTATGTTACACTAAAGACTTTCTTCTTACTTTTCCTCTTCCCTTAACCCCCAATACAACTACAATTGCATTTGCAATTCATGCCACATATATTTCCATGTGCCCAAGAAAGTACAGTCCTTTTACAGACATTTATTTCAACATCATCACCTCACAAATAGGATGCAAACCTCTGAAATAGATCATCCTAGTTTGCAGGGGAGGAAAGTTATACTCTAACTTTTAAAAAGATTTTTGTTCCTTTCACTTCCTAAGTAGCCCAAGTGATTCAAAACCCTTTGACAGGTCAAGGAATGGACCGACTGTTATGTCATAGAATTGGTTTTCTGTAGCAATACAGAAAAGTATTTGAGTGTCTCTGCCAGCCACTGCTCTCCAGCACTGAAACTATGGTGGGTGATTTTATGTTCCTGAATATATTTGTCCATTTGTAAAATAGGGATAATAGGTACTTACAAACTGCTCTTACTTAGAAAAAGCACTGACCTCCCCCATGAGGCCACATGATAGCTAGAAGCAGGATAAAAGCCTGGCATCTCTGAATTCATTTTCTATCATCTTCTTTACTTTGGATCAGTCACCTCTTTAACTTGGCTCATGGACACGTTAATCACTCAAGAATTGTGTGACTAAACATGGGTGCAATACAACCCATTTCGTTTCTTTTCAAGGCAGAAGGCACAAAGACAGGAGTAACTGAGGTGTCTTAGTGTCAGCTTTTATAATATTCTACTCCAGATTCCTCCAAAGTGCCTAAAGTCTTGCAATCATTGTCTTAAGTCTACCTTAAATTGCAGGACCAACTGAAAGGCAAAAAGGGACAGACCATCCCCAAATAAGGAAAATGTCTTAGGATGGTGAGATTATGTGCCTTAAAAGGGGAGTAATTACCTAATAGAAACCAGATTCTTTTCTTCAGTCATATTATAGAATCAGAATCATGAAACTGATCAGTCAGACTGCACTTTGAACACATATACTGTATGCCCCTTGGGAGCTATATCTCCCTTCTTCAGCCCCCACTCCTAATTGGTCACTTTGGAAAATCTCTAAGGATGACAAGGAGCTGACTCAAGGTTCTGAGATGTCTCCATCCCAGCCTACTGCAGGCAGTCCTTGTCATTGAGTGCTGACCCCAGCAGGCCTGATGCCTCAGGGCCTGTAGCATGGCACACTAACTATCACAACAGGCAGTAGGCAGTGAGTCAAAATTGTCTACCTCCCAAATGTTGGTAAATGAGAGAGGAAGAGGCTGGGGTTTCAATATCACTTTCAGAAGAATGTTGGCTTCCTTATTCCTTGATTAACTCTTACTTCTGGATGATTGTACTGCCTCCCATTAGAGCTCCAGGCTGGTGAGCAAACCTTCAACACAGAGGTAGTAAGTAAGTAGAGGCGACTTATCCAAGTCACAGCAATACTCTTAACCAAGGGAATTATCTAGCATATTCTGTTATCATTTATTGCAAACATCATCTTTTTTTTTGCCATCTGCTTGTTTTATTTTATGTATCGTAAGTCATTTTAACTCCCATGTAATCTTGTATGGGAACCAGCATTGCCATCCCATTGCTCAGATAAGGAAATAGAAGGAAAAGAAAAGAAATAAATTTCAGTGGATTTGAGCCAATCTTTAGTGTTGTACCTTTATCTCGTTCTATAATTTAGAGTTGATCAGAAGTATTAACCTCTCTACCTCTTCCTACACAGTCAGTACCTTTATTTTCCTTATTTGTAAAATATAGTGGACCTTTAAAAAGATGTATGTTCAAAATACACGAAGAATGTTTTCAAAGTCCCACAGATTTTGAGCAGTCTAGTGTGATAATGCCATTGTTGTATATTAGGGTTTGTTTAAGGACTTAGAATACAATTTCTACCAATTCAAAGCTCTAGAAAGGCAATGATGTAGATATCATACTGCCTCTTATCTGAGAGTTTGCACTCATCCTAAGGCAGAAGAAAAAGTTTGCTGGTGGAATGTCAGTCTTTTCTCCCAGAGCATCATGAATGGCAAGACATGGTTGCTAGTCTCTCCAATGTTTCACCTCCTGGATTGCCTTTGTAAATGACCTTGGGACACGTATCCACGTCGAGATGACTTGCCTTTTGTAGTCTAAACAGTTCTTATTTCAGCAATGCGCTTGGCATCAGCCTCCCCCTTGGATGGCAGGCATACAATAAAGGCTTTTAAGCCACTCTTAGCAGAATCACTCCCATGCTGCTTTCTTTCTTGATATGTCTTTGCCTTCACTGTTAGCCATTACAAAAAGCTATATGTTGTTATTAGCCTTCATCCTAACTGAACATAAGTTGTGATCAAACTCCTCGGTATTCATAAATGGGGTATGATTTAATAATAGTGGAAAGAAAAAATAAACTCCAATTCACTGTATCCAAACACCCCACCAAATGTCCATTCTTTGCAGTGCATGCAGCCTTTCCAATTTTAAGAAGCTGAGTAAAGTCTGAAGACCCAAGATAGCCAACAGACAGTGTGTGTGTGTGTGTGTGTGTGTGTGTGTGTGTGTGTGTGTGTACACTGTTGCTATGCAAAGAACACTGAGAATCTGACAGGACACTCTTTATGTATGTCTAATATCAAGTATTATTAGAAAATTATAACTGGCAAATCACAGCTTCTCAAAATTATTTCTCGTATAGAGGGAATAAAAAAGTTTTGGTCTTCCTTCTTCTTGAGTTTCTTGTGGTTTGTGGATTGTACTTCCACTATTCCAAACTTCTGGGATAATAACCACTTATCAGAGAGTGCATACCATGTGTGTTCTTTTGTGATTGGGTTACCTCACTCAGGATGATATTCTCCAGATCCATCCATTTCCCTAAGAATTTCATAAATTCATTGCTTTTAATAGCTGAGTAGTACTCCATTGTGTAGATGTACCACAATTTCTGTATCCATTCCTCTGTTGAGGGTCATCTGGGTTGTTTCCAGTTTCTGGCTATTATAAATAAGGCTGCTATGAACATAGTGGAGCATGTGCCCTTATTACATGTTGAAGCATCTTCTGGGTATATGCCCAGGAGTGGTATAGCTGGGTCCACTGGTAGAATTATGTCCAATTTCCGGAGGAACCACCAAACTGATTTCCAGAGTGGTTGTACCAGCTTGCAATCCCACCAGCAATGAAGAAGTGTTACTCTTTCTCCACAAACTCTTCAGCATCTGCTGTCACCTGAGTTTTTGATCTGAGACATTCTAACTCGTGTGAGGGGGAATCTCAGGGTCGTTTTGATTTGCATTTCCCTGATGACTAAGGATGTTGAACATTTCTTTAGGTGCTTCTCAGCCATTCAGTATTCATCAGTAGAAAATTCTTTGTTTAGCTCTGTACCCCATTTTTTAATAGTGTTATTTGGTTCTCTGGAGTCTAACTTCTTGAGTTCTTTGTATACATTGGATATTAGCCCTCTATCAGATATAGGATTGGTAAATATCTTTTCCCAATTTGTTGGTTGCCGTTTTGTCCTATTGACAATGTGGACACTTCATTCTTTCTTAAAATGGGGAATAAAATACCCATGCAAGGAGTTGCAGAGACTAACTATGGAGCAGAGACTGAAGGAAGGGCACTCCAGCCTGATATAGCTGTCTCCTGAGAGGCTCTGACAGTACCCGACTAATAAAGAAGTAGAGGCTCGCAGTCATCCATTGAACTGAGTACAGGGTCCCCAATGAAGGAGTTAAAGAAAGGACCAAAGGAGCTGAAGGGTTTGCAGCTCCTTAGGATGATCAACAATATGAACTAACTAGTACCCTCAGAGCTCCCAGGGACTAAACCACCAACCAAGGAGTACACATGGTGGGACTGATGGCTTTGGCAGCATGTGTATAGTAGAGGATGGCCAAGTCGATCATCAACGGGAGGAGAGGCCCTTGGCCCTGTGAAGGTTCTGTGCCCCAGTGTAATAGAATGCCAGGGCCAGTAAGCAGGAGAGGGTGGAGAGGCAAGCAGGGGGAAGGGGGAGGGAACAGGGGTTTGTTCTTGTTGGTTTTTGTTTTTGTTTTTCTTTTTTTGGAGGGGAAACTGGGAAAGTAGAAATCATATGACATGTAAATAAAGAAAATATCTAATAAAAATAAAAATAAAAGTTTTGGGTAACATAAAATAAAAGTTTAAAGTATTGAAGGTAGAGATAATGCATGCTATGGTACAAATACTATCTCAAATGCATCCTTGATGTTTAGTAGTCCTGCCAAGTCAGAGAAACAAGAATTTTTTTGTCATTTCTATATATTGGATGATGACAATGATCCTCAGAGCTGTGTTGTTGAAGTGATGAGGTGAAAGCTGAATCCTATTACTAGCCAGAGTTCTCTGTACCTGTGGAACATAGCCTCTCAACTGAGCAAGCCTATAGTTCTAAGTCCAAGCAGCCAGCTAATAGGAGTAGAACACAAATGTTTCTCCGACTCAAAGCAAGCTTTGGGGTGAGCTGCTGCTGTCACTGTTGCTACTGTTGCTATTGCTGCTGCCGTTATTGCTACAAAAGTCAGATTGCTCCATCAAAAGGCTAAGACTCCTGAGAGAAGCAGAGCAAAGGGTTAGAAGGGAGACTAAAGAGCAATAAAGAGATGCCATACTTTGTAGAAGCAACCATGGAGAAATGAGAGAACTTGCCAGATAGACATGTAGGGAAGAATTCTTGCCTGAAGGACAGGACAGAGAGGACAGCGCTTTAACAAGCCACCGAAATCTCCATAGCCCCCAGGGCTCTGGATGCCATATTAAAAGCACATCCATCACTAAACAGATCTGCCATAGGAGCAGGTGCTGGGACATTAATGAAAGGGCTGGCCAGGTCCTGCTTTCTTCCTTAGCCTCTGAGCACATGAATCATCATTTTCAACTAATCCCACTTTGTGCTAATCAGGACAGATGATGGGGGTGCCTAATTGGGAATGACATGAAGTCATTCATCCTACTACAACGGAAGACATAACCATGCTAGTATAGAACACACATGTTATCACTCACAATGTATATAAATGTGTAGCTTAATAAGAATCCCCAAGTGTATAGTTCAAATATAAAGAGAAATATTAAAATCAGCCTCTAAGAAAATCAATTCCTATTTTACATTTTAACAACTCAGGCAAGATATATATATAACAAAATGGGAGGAAATGAAGAGTAACAAAAAATGGAAAGAACAGTGAAGGAGGAAAAAGGAAATGGAATGCCTGTGTAAATAACAGTAATCAGATGAACATTGTATTCCAGTTAACTGTAAAGCTTTCAAATGAGACAGAATAGGAAACTAACCACAGCTAGGAAATATCAATCAATAAGGCATACAGCTACAAGACTATTTTATGGTTAGTTTAAAGCAAAGACTTCTGAATACAGCCAACAGTTGGACAGTTTTAAATGGCTGATTAAATGCATACGTTTTATTTTAAGCTAGTCAAATTGCACCTCTCTTAATCTTCCATTCATTTTAGATTTCCATAAATGATAACTAATGGGGCACTATCATTATCTCTCAGCTCTCTAATATACCAAGTACTTAACAGAGCGAGTTCAAATATGCATTTCTGGACAATTCATAGTTGGGACATCCTTTGGAAATGGGAGAATCAACTGAGCATGGTGAAGCAAATCCACTGTGTGGGCCAGGAAGATTTCAACACATAGGGGCAGAGACAATGCCAGGAAATGGTTTGGTTTTGTTTTGGTTGTTTTTTATTTTAGGGTTTTGTTTTGTTTTGTTTTGTTTTGTTTTTTGCTTTAATTTTGTGAAAAAAATGTCAGTCTTACAATAGTTTGCAGTTTTACAGTATCACTGGAATCTTACATGGAAATATTCTATCAAAAGGAGATTTGATCACATAACTTTTTAAAAGAGGTTTGGAACAATGATGGACTGCTGGATAGTTAAGACAAAAGTTAATGTTTCTTATTCATAATCTTTCTTGAATTATCAGAATCTTTTGTTGCAATTAGAATGTGTACTCCAGCTGAGTGACTAACGTCTGGTCATAGGCAACTGCAGTAGTTGAAATGTCTTTTCTTTAAAATCATCTAAAATCACATACTCTGTCCATACCAATAGAGCACAGGGTGGAAGCTGGTAGTGAATGAACCAGACAGGCCATATCTTTCTCTTCATGTTCTTGTATTACTGGTAGAATAATATTATATTGCACATGGGGACCTTTGATAGCTCAGAGGAATGTGAGAATACCCTGAATCAAGGTCTTTCCCTAGAGGAGGAAGACATGACTTAGACGATTGCTATTTTGAGTTCTCATGTGTTAATCCGTTTTGTAGAAAGTTGTCTTGTTATAGCTTTCTGAAAGTCTGATATGCAAACATTCTTTTCAAGATTTAAAGAAAAAATGGCAAATATTTTAAATGAAGTCAGTTAATACTAAAGAAGGGTTCTCCAAAGAAATATATTCTTAGTGCAGAGATTCATTTATCCTCCAACCTACTGGGTCTTCTACTTGTGAAATGGTACAATGACTGATGAGGAGAATGAAGACCATATGCTATGAAGAGAATACAAACGATGATCCAGTTTGTACTCTAAAGAAAGACAAGAGACATGCCATGCATTCAGAAAGAGTTCTGTTTCCCAATAATTACCAATTTTAAGATTTGGTTCCCTGGAGTGTTGTATTAATTACTTTGATGCCTACTAAACTAATATATTGCTGGCCAAGTAAATGATCAGCTCTGGTATGTATGGAATGAATTCTGGAGAGAGTGGTAGTTTTGACTTTGCCCTTTCCAACTGGTATGACCTTTAAAAAACTATCCAATCTCTTTGTGAACCAGTTCTTCTCAAATAGAACCAGGAGAACAGGGCTTTTAGGGTGCTGTAGATTATATGAATGCAGAGCAGGGAGACCAGCCCACTTGATATCCTTGATGAAAGGTACATATTTTTCTTTAAGTGTCAGATTTACTCAGAAACAATACATGAGTTTAGAAACATTAACTAATTGCAATATATTTTTCAGAAACTTTGAAGTCGTGCCCTCTATGTATAATTAGCATGAAGCTTTCAGCACAAGGGTGGAAGTTCATCAGTAGTCATTAGCCCTGCTGTGTCCTCCTTATGATCTCCAGCAGTCCTGTCTTCCAAAGGCCCAACTACTAGAAGATTATATTCCATAGTCAAGTGTCAGGGTCACCTTATTGTCCTCTGCCTAGGCCATATCAGAGCATAAATAGTTACAATACATTTTTTTTTAGCAAGATTATTCTAGCCAAGAATGATAGAATGATTTAGATCAGCAAATAAACAATAGAAAATTTTATTTATTGAAAATATACTGGGACTCAAGAATGATTTTGAATGTCATTAATATATTATCTCATTTATTGTAGAATTTGTAAAACCAGCTCTTAGATCAGATAGCTTTAGGTTGAAGTCTTAGCTCTGACTAGCAGACTGATGACCTGATATACTTTCCATAGTTTGGAAATGTTGTTGACAGTAGTTTCTATTTGAGGGTCTGTCATAGAGGAAGGGGGATTCAATACAGCAGTACACAGGGTATTTGCTACATGGTTCACTTATTAAATCCTTTTCTTCTATGGCACCTATGAAAATTCTAGGTTTCCTTGAGATCTCACATACTAAACCTGCTTAGTCTCAGCTGTTTGACCAGAAAGAGAAAGACTAAAAATTCTATTCTTAGTCTTCCCTTTTTGCTGTCACACCAATTGCTAAAAGTGGCTTCCTACCATCCAGTGCCTTACCACATTACCTGTCTCCCAGCAAAAGCTCCTATTTAAATCTCATTGCTTTGACTTCAGTAGTTAAGAAAGCCAAGGAACTCAGCTCAGTGGTGTGGGCAGTTGTCAGGACAGTATGAATTCAACCTCTTTCTAACCTGGATGGCCAAACTACTGCAAATGAATTGGGGGAACTGGGTGAGTGATAAACCCAAAGTATACCACAGAATCATCTCAGTGTTTATTTAGAGTCTGACCTCTTAAGAAATCATGCTGATTCCCCCATATGATGATAGTACAGTTTACCACTTAATTAAAAATTTAAAAACAGTTTTTGAAGGTTAAGGGTTCCATCTAAAACTTCAAATCAGTTTTAAGGAAAATTAATGAAAATTATTAATTGTTATAGCTCACTTATAAGAAGCTAGATGAGAACATTATGAAAAATTAGTGAAATTATTATCAGATGGAATAATTAAAGATCAATTGTGAAATAATCACATAATTCTAGCTATACGCTATATCGCTCTCCATTAATCAAAGATAATCGGGAATTGCAATACTTAATTAAATGCAAGAAAGTGTTTGTGTGTTCTGGCTCTGAAAGGGGATAATTGGAGAGTGCCAAAGCTGTACAGTTGTCAGCTTGTGCTGATTTTTGAGAGTCTAGAGCTGGAGATTGTACAGTGTGGGGGCGGGTCACATTAGATCTGCTTAAATCTGTTCTAAAATAGATGCCAATGCTTTGCAGGGATACTAATCATTCTCCTTTTCAAGATATGTTTTATTCCTAATTCTGAAAAATGGGGTTATTAATTCATCAATCGGGAGATAGTAACGCATGTAATTTAGGCATTTGCATCTATCTGATCTCAAAGCCCCATCAACAGATTTTACCTGGCTTTACACTCTTCACCACCTCAGAAGCCTATAGATTGATGCCCTCCATGAATCCCCCAAACGGAAATTTACGCTGCTCTTTTCCCCATTCTTAAATTAAACACATATCTAAAATTTATGAGAAAACTATTGTTAATTTTAAATATAGCCTTTTAAATGATTTATTTATGATTTAATTTATGATTTTAAATGATTTGTTTATGATTTTAATTGAAATAACATTACATCTCTTTCTCCTCTCTTTTCTCCCTGTGATCTTTCACAGCTATTCTT
>JADRCC010573757.1:9007-24336 GCA_019843855.1 Hylomyscus alleni | reverse complement strand
CTGACTGTGCTCAGTTTTTGTTTTGTTTTGTTTTGTTTTCAATGAAATGTTCTCACCTTGATCTGTAGGAAGAAGATTCCAGACCTGTGGAAATCTAGATGTGAATAATATGATGGCAGAAATTTTATTAAAAAGCCAGATATGTCTGTATACTTTTCATTCTACTTGCAAGTGAAAATAGTAGTGTTGAACATATATACATGCATACACACACATCCACGCATACTCTACTACCAATCTATAATAAAATGTGACTACTGCTTCCTTAACATGACATATATTCTACTTTTGTATTACCCACTCATACTCCTTTTCCAGCCACTACAACATTTTTGCTATCTCAGTTTGGTTTCTGATGAAAATCATAGGCTTAGATTCAGATTTTCCCAATAAAATTGTGACTTTATGTTAAGCCAATGAATAAGTGATCATAAATAAAAAAAAGAAAAAGAAAGTGGGGAAGAGTCTCAAGCACATGGGCACAGAAGAAAATTTCCTGAAGAGAACACCAATAACTTATGCTCTAAGACCAAGAATTGACATATGAGACCTCATAAAATTGTGAAGCTTCTGTAAGGCAAAAGACACTGACAATAGGACAAAATGGCAACCAACAGATTGGGAAAAGATCTTTACCAATCCTATATCTGATTGAGGATTAATATCCAATACATACAGAGAATTCAAGAAGTTAGACTCCAGAGAACCAAATCATCCTATTAAAAATGGGGTACAGAGATAAACAAAGAATTCTCAACTGAGGAATACTGAATGACTCAGAAGCAACGAAAGAAATGTTCAACATCCTTAGTTATCAGAGAAATGCAAATCAAAACAACCCTGAGGTTCGACCTCATACCAGTCAGAATGGCTAAGATCAAAAACTCAGGTGACAGCCGATGCTAGAGAGGTTGTAGAAGAAGAGGAACACTCCTTCATTGCTGATTGGGATTGCAAGCTGGTACAACCACTCTGGAAATCACTTTGGGGGTTCCTCAGGCAATATAGGCCATGATTCTAAGACATTTAATATTAAACAGAAACATATATAATAGTTTGCAATTCAACATATATATATGAAGAATATATATATATATATTAAGTTGAAGAACTTAATTTCTTCCTAAGAATTCTATCACATCCTGGTTACACATACTAAAGTTCGGGAAATTGAGAGATTAAAAGTGATAATTATTTATCATCTCTTTAGTCTCCAGGTGGCACACACAGTGACAATCTGGCTGGAATTACTCATATATATAATTTTATATTGTCTAGACAAAATATTGCAAATATTGATTTGGCTACTGAATTGAGGAAAATGAAATTGACAGTTTCAATCAAGCTTAAAAAAACAGTCAAAAAGTACTTGGAATGCAGGGGGAGTTGTGTTTGCTTCTGCTCCTACCCACTAGGAAATTACACACATACAACTCGATAATAAGGGAATTGGAGCTGAAGAAAAGCTGCTGGCCTGTCACACATAGCATTGGTTTTAAGCTGGATGAGGTATAAGAAGAAAACTGGATAGAAAATGAAATTATTGAGAATTAGGTTTGAATGTGATGAAACTAGCTGCACGTCATACAATAATGATTAAAACCCACCCTTAAGTGATGTATGGCTTACTTAAATAGATTCACACTAGTTATCAACACTGGTTGGAATAGATTTAATCTCAAACTGGAGAAACTGAAGTAGAATTGAAAGGAAATATGCAGACATTCCATCAACTCAGGACATATATTTGGGAAGAGATGTTTCTTTCACAATTCAAAGATGTAGTCTTTAATATCCAACCACAGATTAAAGACACCTTGTACATTTTTATAATTTGACCAGTTAAATTGTTAGTAATAAAATTAGTAATAAAATTTTCCAGCACAATTTTAAAGGTTACGTGCATTAACTGTATTTTCTAGAAAATACTATTGAATGGATGTTTGTTCATCCCATCCTATCGAAGGTGAATTTTCTTTCAAAGACTAGATAATATAACAGTTTCTAATAGACTTACATATGAAAAATGTCATGTATATATTTCTTCTTTTGCCTTCCATTTAAATGTTCTCTTTTTAAACAAAGTCTACAGCCAAAGCTAGCCTCAAATTTTTCTATATAGCTAAAGAAGTTCTTGAAATACTGATCCTCTTAAACCTTCTATGTATACCAAAATTATAGGGATAAACTACCAGGGTAGAGTACCCTATTTTCTAATAAATATTTCAATCTCTTTTTATGTTATGATAATTATATTTATGAATTATTTAGTCATATATATGGAGAAAATGGAGAAATATCCAAATTACTTAAAGTAAAATTATATGAATGACTTTTCCAAAATTTCTAATAGGTAGTCCTTAGAGCCACCCACAGTATCAAGATGGTGGCCAGCATTCTACTAGCAACCACATGATCATTCTCTAAAATAAAATCTTTGTCCTAGACTCGGCTTTGACTATCACTAGACTCAACTATACCCTTCCCATCATCACTTTTGGGTTTCTTCTACTGTGTGTCTGTACATCCGTACTATGTCTGTACATTTCCAAGTTCTAAACCTACTTCTGCATTACCACACGATGGTATAACATTATCAAAATCCTCGATGACAATATTCTATCTGCATATGTTTGAGCTGCAACTTGATAGTATGTGACACATACATAAAAGATGTTAATTTAAGTCTTCCTGTGGCTGGAAATTTAAAGCATCATGCCACTGGTATTATCTGTGATTATAGTGGTCTTAGTAAATCTATTCTTTGACATCTCATCATGTAGTGAGAATACATGAAAGAAAGATTATGTAGTAGGAGAGCCAAGATAGGGACGATCGCAGCTTGCCCAGTATAATAAGTTGGCCTCAAGAAAACTAATACATTTTTTTCCAGGCCTACACTCATCTCTTTATGCTCCAACCACAATCACTAGATCCCTGTCCTTTGCTTATCATATTTCAGAAGCTTCTTGTTCGAGAAAGAAAATTTATAACATCAACACTGTGAAGACACACCGTTCCAAAACAGATCATCACAATAGAGGGCAACCATAGTGTTAATGTGTGTGTTAGATGTGGCTTCAGGATCCCATTCGTATCTTGTTAATCAAAGTCATTTTAGTGTGAGTCATATGTCAAATTCTGAGTGGTCTCTGCTAGAGAATATAAATCTATGATTCATCTTGCTTGAATTGAGCCGAAATAGAAAGAACTGACATAAGAACTTAATTTCTTCCTAAGAATTCTATCACATCCTGGTTACACATACTAAAGTTCGGGAAATTGAGAGATTAAAAGTGATAATTATTTATCATCTCTTTAGTCTCCAGGTGGCACACACAGTGACAATCTGGCTGGAATTACTCATACTTTCCAATTAGTTGAGAAGTTGCCTAGATTTGGCTGGTTTATGACAGCCTTGTCTATGCTAGCCAGGAGGACTGGGGCTCCTTCCACATGGCCTCTCTTCCAAGAGCATACGGCCAAGACTTCTTCCCAGAAGCATTATAATGTGTCCCAGTTCAGAAAGAGAAAGCAAGCCTCAGTACTCAAAAGGTATTTAAGGCTTCATCTGCATTCTGTGTCCTTTTGGCTTTGTACAAGAACAAACTAAATGTTGGAAGAACAAAAAGGGGGATATGGATGCTAGAAACACTGGCATAATCAAATCATATTTTCATAATTGGTCACAATAATGCTATTTGATAGTTAATAGTACCACGGAGATAAGGAAACTGTAGAAGAGTCGTCTCCTAATATTTGAAACATTTCTGTATTGCTTAGAAAATTAAGAGAAAGCTTAGTTGGTTCACTAAATTCACAACATCTCATGGTGCTGTTTATCTCACCTTTATGCTGTGGGATTCACAGCAAGACACGACCCTAAGGCTTCAAACCAATCACAGTAAGTGAAATGTTGTCTTTCTCATTACCTTAACATCTACTTACAGGCTGTCAGCACCAACCTGTGCTACTTTCAGAACAGAGGGCCTGCCGCTCACACAAAGTTTCTTATCTGCCAGCAGTGTCTCCTGCACCCTGTTAGCAACACCCACAGATGGACAAAACAACCTATACAATAAATATAACCGTTTTCTGAGTCTCCCATTACTCCATAGCTGCTAGTCAACACATTTAGGTACAGTTTATAACTAAATTACAGGAGATAATATTAAACACTTGAGAGTAAGACGCCATTGGTACAAAATCATTGTTATAATTAAGTAGCCTGGTTATTTATGCTATTCTGGTATATGCTTTACCTCAGGAAGACTTAAGAAGCAAGCAGGTGCATACATGGTCACAGGAAACGTATCCAGGTCAATTTAAAAAGAACCACCACAGAAAAGCATGGATCCATTTAGTTCTAGGTTTGAGATGCACAGGATCGCCCCACCCCACCCCCAGGCCTAGGAGGTTGCAGCAATAAGCTGGCACGATGCCTACTCCTTCCATCTGCTGTCAGCAAGGCTTCTACCTCGACATTTGCATTATAATCCATAAACGAACTAGATGTAGAATTCCTTCCTCAGAGTGCAAAAGACTCCTTAGCCAGAAGACAAGTTGAGGGGGCATGTACGACCACGCATTTGAAAGACCCTCTGCTGCAGAGCAAAGCTAAGTCCCATAACCCAAATCCAAAATAATGGAAAAGAAAAAAAAGACAGCTAGTTTTAAATTGTTTCAGGGTCTTTTATAACATCAGAGGTACAAAGGTCATTTTGTCACACTCTTGGTCCTTGCTTCTCTTTTAATCAGTAATTAAGATTTAGAAGCATGCATTGCTATTATTTTTTGATTACAGAGAAGTAAAACGAAGTAAACTTTTTCAATCTTATTTAATCAATATAAATGAGCTGACCTACAAATAAGAGGAAAAGTTAGGAAAAAAATGCCCAAAGTACTGTATTCCCTTATGATCATTTTTGTAATGTGTTTATATTTCAAAAATAAATATATGAAATATAATGTTTCCTTCTGTTGATATTTAGTTTTCTTCATATTTTCTTGTGCCTGTGTGTACCCACCCTGTGTGTGTGTGTCTCTCTCTCTCTCTCTCTCTCTCTCTGTGTGTGTGTGTGTGTGTGTGGGTGTGTGTACACAGAGCTTTAAAAAATAAGGTCACCTGTTAAAAGGTTGAATTGGTACAAATCTAGTTAGATTCAGCTTGACTAAACAGCCTTGCTGTGAGTGTGATTTTAGCTATGAAGTCTGACAGAGATGAGTTAGAATACAGCAAGTACAGCAATGTGCAGCTCAATTCTAAACATGTTCCCTTTAATAAATACATACCTTAAAAATAAATGAGGACAACATCTATCCAAGGTGTGTTTAAGTGCTGTAATTTATGTTTGCTCTTAAAATATCATAGAGAAAAAGACTCTGTCATTCTGAAGATGTGCACAGGAAAATTCACTCAATGTTTTGAGAGCATCTAAAAAAAATTAGTTCATTTTGAATTTCCATTTACTTATATTTATTTGTTCCCTTTTTCCCCATTTAAGCCACCTTGCCTTTGGCCTAGGTTCACTGGGCTCTTGATCTTTTAGCACTTGAACCTTGGAACAATTTTGAAATAACTGACACAATATCATTCTGCAGAAAAGAGCACTGAGAAGGTATTTAAGTATACAGTAAGTGAAGATTTTAAAAAACAAGGAAGCAATTGCAAATTAAAACACATCTCACAATAAAACTGAATAAAAACATTCTCCAAAGCCAATAGAAAGAAAACACTGTTACAAACGTGGCAAATGTGATCATTATGGGTTTGATTTGTTTGTCATTACTGCTTTTGGCTAATTCATTTATATTAACAAAATTGAGACTCTCTAATTTCATTTTGTCATCAAATACAAGTATCTTTGTCTGATAGTACTAAAAGAAATGTTATTTTTCCGAAAAGTATACACAATCTACATTTATGTCTATTAGAAAAGACTTAGAAAATAAAACTAAATTAACATTATCAAATTATAAATGATAATTTTCAAGTTGTTTGCTTCACCTACAATTTTTAAATATTTATATGCAATAAAATGTATTGTTTAAGTAATTTAATTATACTTTTGCATTTTTGAGAATTTCATAAATGAATACTGTATGTACATAATTTTTCCTATCTCTCTTCTAACTGTATGCCCTTAGTCATTCTTTATAAACATTGAGCTTTTATTAGAAATAAACATATTACTACTGAATTTAATAGTAAGTAGTAATGGTATTACTATTGAATGAGTAAATAGTACAACCAAATTCCAAAAGAGTAGTATATATGCTATGAGGAGAAGACATCTAAAGCCCTACAAAATAATTGTCAATTGCTTTGGTTGTAGAAATCTACAGAAATCGTTGTATAGAGGACAAATTTTCTTCTTCTTATCAAGTGTGTTACCAATGAGAATTTTCATATATATATATTTGGCAATATAAATTCACTAAACAACCATCGAACAAACTTATTGTTTCCTTAAGCTTAAATCCGAAGCAGTGGAATATCCAATAATCACATTTTAAGGTGTATATGCAAAGGAACGGAAAGAGCTTGATCTGAAAATGCAAGCTTATTAAAATGTTCATTCAACATCATTCATAATAGTAGACATATGGAAATTAGAAAATACATCTACCAAAAATGCTAAGAAATATACATATAGAGAAAATAAGTATATGTGAAAATATAATATATTTTTCATATTACATGTTATGTTTATATTTTATATATGATGTACATTTAATATTTAGTAATATAATATATGATATATAATACATGGATAATATATTATATTTATATGAAATATAAGTATAATTATATATAAATATATAATATTGTACATATTTAATACTAAAAAATAATATATTGTATATTTATATATAATATATTTATATTCTAAATATATAACTATATATTAAGTTATACAAATTTATATTTCATATATAATAAATATTTATATTACATATATAATATATAAGTATATAATTGTGTGTATATATATATATATACACACACGCATATGTATAGTATATATACTTTGAGGGCTATGGCCAAATATAATGTCTACAGTTAATAATATTGTCTACTTAATTTTTTTCATAAAATTGGATGCTGTGTTTTTTCATCCCAAAAATTTAGAAAAATAGTAAAGTGAAACTTTATGAACAATGAATATTTTTATCATAGAAATCCATAACTTACTAAGTCATATCCATTAAATACATATATTTCTATGCTAATCATCTGATTAAATTATCTTAAAAGACAATGTATTTAATTTGTTAAAATTATTTTTCATCAAAGACAATGTCTTAGACATTATAAAAATATAAATATAATTATATGTACCTAAATTCATATGAAACTGGTTTTGTACTTTATGACAGTATATATATAATATATAATATATATATATATATATATATATATGTATTAGAAATACAAAACTAAACAAAAAGCACAAAGGACCCCTAGGGTTGAATTAGGGAAAAGCTGGAAGAAGCTGAGGATGGTGGCATCATAGGAAGACCAGCAGTCTCAGCTTTCCCAGACTCCTGAGATCACTTCATTGTTTTCAATTTACATTTAGAAAATACTTTATGAGATATATGTATACATATATATTATATATATATGTAAATACATATTACTAATTTAATTATAGCATGGATGGCAGTCAGATGGCAATTTGTAGGAAATAGGTATGTCATTTCATCAGAGCAGTGAGTATTACAGCATGGCAGCAAGTGCTATTAACCAAATAAGCTTTCTTACAGCTAGATAGATAGATAGATAGATAGATAGATAGATAATAGAGAGATAGATAGATAATAGATAGATAGATAGATAGATAGATAGATAGATAGAGAGAGAGATAGATAATAGATAGATAGATAATAGATAGATAGATAATAGATAGATATATAAGATAATAGATAGATAGATAGATAGATAGATAATAGATAGATAGATAGATAATAGATAGATAGATAGATAATAGATAGATAAGATAATAGATAGATAGATAGATAATAGATAGATAGATAGATAGATAGATAGATAATAGATAGATAGATAGATAGATAGATAGATAGATAGACAGATAGGTTAATATGTCAATACATAGATAGATATAGATTTATAATATATATGTATATATGTGATGTATATTATGATTTAAGAGAAAGTACAGTTTACTTTGTTGAACAATAAGTACGTGGTACATCACAAGAGCTTCATGCTGCCTCATTGCCATGCAAAGAAATTAAAGTATTCACTTCAGTACTACAGTGAAAAAAAATACATTGTTTTTCATACTATTAATGTTAGTTATCATTTTCCAGTATCTTAGGATGAAGAAGCAATTTCCAAGTGCCCTATGTAGCATGACACTAAAATTATTAGAATAAAAATGGAAATTAATAAAACCATAACCTGGGCTTGAGAAATAGAATAGGGATACATTGCAAAATATTTTATTTTCAATTTACAAATAACAAAAATTGAACTCAGAGCCTCACATACAAGATAGGTGCTGTACCACTGATCTGTGTCCTTACATTTCTATTTGATATATTGTAGAATGTCCATATAATAAAACTAAATATGATTTTTGAACATGTAATTCTTTATGGTAATGCATGAGATGCCCTATTCCATAAATACGGAAATACATTGAGGCTGTTTATTTCTTCCTGCAAAATCCCATCATGGAAACTAACATAAAAGATTATTTTCTGTGTCAGGAATGCTTTGCTGTTCGATACTGTACTGTACATGCTCAAAAGTCTCATACCTCTGCATGTCTTACAACAGTTATATTTTATTGGCATATTTTCAAAGTGTAATTGTTTTACACAGGAATAAGGTTTCTTCATTCATAAATGCTAATGAAAAAAGCATCAGTCACATTCCAAACACAGATTTACTGGATTTCCTTTATTTTACAGATTTTTATTGCTTTCCATCTCCCAACTCAACACATCATTCTTTACCCACCCAATTTCATATCCTCATTTTTTCTTTCACATGAAGTTCCAGTGTGCTGTTTATACATTACCAGATGGATAATGTTCCAACAGAGCACAGGCAATTTACACAGGCAATAGATTCTTATATTCTTTTATTGAAAATACATTTTCTCTTACTTAATTTATCCTGATTACAGTTTCCCCTCCCTCTACTCCTCAAAGGTCCTCCCCAGCTCCCATTTTCACATTGTAGAATAGGGAATTAGTTATCTAGTCATGCCCATGATATGAGTGTCACTATGACAATATAATTCAATAAGCTTGACAATTTTTAAAAGGATAGTTTGAGCTAAATGTAGAGATCTCAAAAAAAAACAATTTTCAAAAATAGGTAAAATACATATAGGTGAGAAATATTTTTTTTTAAAAAATATTCAAGCCCCTTAGCTGGCAGGAAATGCAAATTATAACTTCTTTTAAATTTCATCCTACTACATTCAGAATACCTAAGGTAAAGCAGCAGTAGTAGTAGTAGTAATAGTAGTAGTAGTAGTAGTAGTAGTAGTAGTAGTAGTAGTAATAATAATAATAATAATAATAATAATAATAATAATAATAATAATAATGAAGTCAAAGTCAAAGGTTAGTGTTGGCCAAGGAAAAGGGGTGTATTTATTCACTACTGCTGGTGATGCAAAATGGTAAACCACTATGGAGAACAGTGTGAAATAGATCTACTGCATGATCCATGTGGTCTGTCATAGAGAAACTAGGCACTTGCTGATTGAGCCCGAGGCCTACCTTCAGGGGAAAATTTCATGATTTCATGGTATGTATAATAATTTGGTGAAAAACTCATTTCTGGATGGTCATATATGTTATTATTCTTTTTTTTTTTCTAAAAATCATGCTGTCTCACCACCTTCTGATTACTTTGTACCTATAAACTTAAGCTGGACTCTGTTTTTGTTAGAAATGTTTCTTTTTGTTTTAATGTGAACAATAACAAAGATGAATACATTTTCAGAGTTGAAAACAGAATTGAGACTGAGTATAGAGACATAAATGAGGAAACTATATTAATCACTATCACTGTAATCAAGGATCAGAGAACATTGTTGAAGAAGGGGCTGAACGAATGTAAAACCTTTATTGGGGAGGAGTACTGTGTATGCTGTCTTCTAGATATGATGGAGCTAGGGAAATTATGAAATCATAACAGCTGTAGTTCCCTGCATAAAACCAACACAAGATTAATCAAGCCACATCCCAGCAGAGCTCTAGTGGATTATTTCTAAGTCCCACTCCATGGTGAGGAGCCATGGGCAGTAGATTCTGGGGAATTGAGAATTAATCTTGAATGATTTTATGTCAACTGATGATATTCCATGTTCCAATATTTGACTCCACACTCACATTATGTGTGTGACAACAAATGAATTTAGTGGCTCATCAATAAATAAATAAATAAATAAATGGTAAAATAAAAAAATAAAGGTTAAGGAAGTTGGGAAAGGACATGATGATAGAGGCCAGGGAAATTACTGATAAATATAAAATTCCATTCTAAACATGTAAAAGTTTTTCAAAAATAAAATAATGAAAATAAAGAATACAAAGTTAGCTTTAAAATTATTTATTTAAGTCCTTTTCCCTCACCCAATATCAGATCAGGTTTCCATCTCCTCCACACTCCCCATTACCTGTCCACTTTCCCTCCCAGGTCCCTCCCTCCATCTCCACTTGTGATTGCTTTCTTCTCCCTCCCAAGTGAGACTGAGAGACCGAGTCTTCCTCATTGGGCCTTCACCTTGTTGACCTTTTTGAGTTCTGTAGACTGTATCTTGAGTATTCTGTACTTTTTTCTTTTCTTTCTTTCTTCTTCTTTTTTTTTTTTGCTAATATCCACTTATTAGTGAGTACACACCATGCATGACCTTTTGTGTTGAGTTACCTCACAAAGAATGATATTTTCCAGTTCCATCTATTTGTCTGCAAAATTTAAGATGTCCTCTTTCTTAATAGCTGAGTAGTATTCCATTGTGTAAATGAACCACATTGTCTGTATCCATTCTTCTGCAGTGGGATATCTAGATCGTTTACAACTTCTGAGTATCACAAATAAGGCTGCTATGAACACAGTGGAACACATGCCACAGGGGCCTGTGGCTTGGTGGGGCATCTTTTGAATATATTCCCAAGAGTGGTATAGCTGGGTCTTAGGGTAGATCTATTTCCAACTTTCTGAGGAACCTCCAGATTGATTTCCAGAGTGGTTGTATCAGTTTGCAATCCCACCAGCAATGGAGGAGTGTTCCTCTTTCTTCACATCCTCTCCAACATGTGTTGTCACCTGAGGTTTTGATCTTAACCATTCTGATTGGTGTAAGGTGGATTTGCCTTTCTCTGAGCACTAAGGACTTTGAACATTTCTTCCTCATCCATTCCAGATTCCTCAGTTGTGAAATCTTGGTTTAGCTTGGAGGGCCAGCAGAAACAATGGAAACAGGCAACCTCGGGAGGTAGGTGGTTGGGGGGAATCTCCAGAATGCTCCCCAGACCTGGGAGGTAAGAGACTCTCAGGACTCCAAGGGATGGATCTTAGATGAAATGCCCAAAAATAGAGAGAGGGAACTTATAGAGCCCACCACTGGCAGGAAGAGAGGGCATCAAATGGATAGGGAGGAGCATCCCACAGTCACAACTCTGACCCATAATTGTTCCTGTCTGAAAGAATTACAGGGATGGAAATGGAGAGGAGCCTGAGGAAAAGAAGGTCCAGCTACAAGCCCAAAGCGGGATCCAGCTCAAGGGGAGGTCCCAAGTCCTGACACTATTACTGAGACTATGGAGCTCTCAGAAAAAAAAAAAAAGGACCTAGCGTGACAACACTCTGGAAGACCCAACAAGCAGCTGAAAGAATCAGAGGCAGATAGTTGCACCCAACCAGTAGACAAAAGCAGCTGACCCTTTTTGTTGAATTAGGGAAAGACTAAAAGAACCTGAGAGAGGAGCGCGAAGGACCCCCGATATCTCGCAAACATTGGACCACCAACCAGGTAGCATACACCAGCTACTATGAGGCCCCCAACACACGTACAGTAAAGAACTTCCGAGTCTGTGTTCATTCAGAGATGATGCACCTAAACATCAAGAGACTGGAGGCCCCAGGGAGTTTAGAGGTCAGGTGGTGTGGGGAGTGGGGACATCCAGGTGGAGACATGTGTGGGGGTGGAGAGGAGGTATGGAATGTGGAGCAGTAGGAGGGTGGACAACACGGGGGGATAAATTATGGAGTGTAAAATAAAACAAAAATAAATAAAATTATTTTTAAAAATATTTAATTATTTTGTGAACTGATATCCACTTATAGATGTCAATGAAATATGAAATTCTGAATCTCTGAGTGTTGATTCCTTCAAATTGAATGACTGATTCCATCAGGGCTTACATACCACTTGGGAGCACAAACATCTACACTTCTGGGTAATCTTACTTTAACTAAATTTTTACATTTCATGACGATTTGTGAAATCACATTTTCTAATTTCTGTTGTCTACTGCTTTGAACATTAGTCTAGTTTTCATAAGTGCAACTCCAGAGCCTTAAAACTCTGTCAACAGTTGATAAAGCTTTCTAGTTATCATGTAAGGAAAATGTGCATGAAGCAGAAATTCCTTCACTTAGCAATCAATGTCTAAATTAAATCCTTGTTGGCACAGTGAATATTTTACCAACTTAACACTGTAGGGAAGCAGCGAGTGTTTTATTTTTGTATGATAGAAATGGATGAGGATATTTCTTTAAAATTAATCCTTAATTGGACCTGGTTTAATCTGTTATCTCCTTTACATCAGTGAAATATGTACATATATATATATATATATATATATATATATATAAAATTTGTGAGGTTGTATCAGATAATTCAGAATCTAAAACAAAATTAAGAAAGTACTTATTTTTTTATTCAAATAACATTCCTTTTGCCTTTAAGATTTTTTCCTACATATTTTCTGGTTTCTGAGAGTTTTCCCCCCATAGAATTCAGCGTTTTAATGGACATATTTTTTAAGATTTTTTATTTTTATTTTATGTGCACTGGTGTTTTGTCTGCATGTATGTCTAAAGGTGTGAGGTCGCCTAGAATTGAAAGTATAGACAGTTTTGAGCTGCCATATGGTGCCTGAAATCTAACTCAGGTCCTCTGGAAGAGCAGCCTGGGCTCTTAACCAATGAGCCTTCTCTTCAGCCTTTGAAGTAAACTTTTAAAGTATACTAACTAAAAATGTTCTAGGTCCCTGAATACAATATTTATACACCATATGTAATTGTTTATTTGAATAAGTAAGTTTTACATGTTCCAACTAAATAAGAGCAATATATTGGGGTTAAGAAAGAAAAACAAGGCTAATAATATTTGTTCAAAGTGTCACATAGAAAGTAACAAAATTAATTGTATTTACCCAGTTGAGAAACCCATACTTATAATTCACAGACTATGTAAGGCATTTATTGTATTGTCTCTAGAAATAATTTAATCTTTACCTCTAAGTTCTTGACAGTACAATTATATGATATTGATGTAATAAATTCATTCATAACAATTAGATATATAGTTCTTGAAAAAAATGTTTATGTCAACAGTGTCATTCTAGTTAATTTTATAGTCAATAAAATTACCATTTAGGACTTTTCTATGTCCACCCTAACACCTACATAATGACACAGATGCTTGTTAATTTATTTATACCTTTGCCTTAGATAAGTTTAATTCCAACTAGCTCATAACTCAGATATCCCATTTATCCTAATGGAAGTTCAGCCACATGGCTGGTTACTTCGCCTAAGTTTCACATATCCAACTTTTTAATTTCTTTTATCTTTTTATTAGAGACTTTCTTTATTTACACTTCAAATGTTCTCCCCTTTCTTGGTTTCCCCTCTGCAATACTCCCTAATGAAGCCCCATAATAATATATATTTTATATCTTAGAAGTTAGAATATATGAATGTATATCTATAAGTATGTAGAAATCATTTAAAATTACTGCTGAATTGAAATACTCTTGTCACAGATCAATGACTTTAGTAATATAACGCTTACCTTCATTAAAATATATATTAACTTTTTTCCTTTCAGTAACAAAGTACAAATATGTGTAAAATTTACTGCATATGAATTATGAATATACAAATTTTTTTCTTTCAACATATTGACAGGTAGGAAGTCTGTTCCACTGCCGGGCGGTGGTGGTGCACACCTTTAATCCCAGCACTTGGGAGGCAGACGCAGGCGGATTTCTGAGTTCAAGGCCAGTCTGGTCTACAGAGTGAGTTCCAGGACAGCCAGGGCCATACAAAGAAACCCTGTCTCAGAAAACCTAAAAAAAAAAAAAAAAAAAAAAAAAAAAAAAAAAGTCTGTTCCATTCTTTTATATACATACAATAAAATCATAGCTATTGCATTAGCATGACATTTTACATTCTGACTTGCTATACTTTAATATTTTCACTTGTTCTGTACAACTTACTCAGGTGTCCTAATGCTATTGAATATATTACTAAAAGCAATATTAGATTGGCAATATTTATTGCTTATAAATCTATCATGTATGAGATACCTTCTAGAAGTATCTCATAGGTAACATTCAATCTTTCACTTGAAAGATAATATTTAAGCTAATAATGGAGATGGATGAACACTTATGTTATCAATTTTTATTTGATTTTATGTTTAGCATTTCAACATTATCAAGTCACAATTTTGTAAAATGTTCATTATATTAAATTACCTTTCTCTAGTAAACTAATGAATAAAAATGCATATGATCCTATAAATACAAAGCCACAAAATGTTATTGAAGATCATGAAATTCAAAAATTGCATAATGTCCAGGGAATGGATCAAAATGGTAAATTAGGGTCACTGTTGTCATTATAGTTAAGAATCAAAGGCTGCAGTCTTCTAGTTGGGCTGCATTGTCAGACTTCAGTGGGAGAGGTTGTGCCTACCCTGGCAGAGACTTGATGTGTCAGAGTGGGAGTATACCTATCTACTATAGCTTTAAGCCTCCGGTAAATCCAGGTTTAGGATATCTGACACCGTCTTCTTGCCTTCATGTGACCTACATACAGGTTATATACATACACAGATGAGCATACATACACAGGAATAAAAATAAAAGTAAATTTTGTGGAACATGAGGTGACAAAAATATCTTCAAAGATTTATTTTAATTAATTAATTATTAACTTTACATCCCCCTCTCTGCCCACCTCCTGGTTAATGCTTCCTAAATCCTTGCCTCCTACCTCTACTCTTCTCCTCCGAGCGGGTGGGTGGCATACTGGGTATCCCCAG
>JADRCC010573756.1:2990-19720 GCA_019843855.1 Hylomyscus alleni | reverse complement strand
TTTCTCTGTTCTTGCCATGATATACTGCTTTTATAAAAGCCTGGTGGCAGGGAGTTTTGTCAAACTACTTTTCATTACTGTGATAAAATACATAAGAAAATCAACTTGAAGGAGGGAATATTTTTTAGTTTGGTGTATAATGTTAGAAATTTCTCCTTTTCTCCATTTCTCTGGGCCATGGTGAGGGGTAGCACGATGTGTGGAGGGGCAAAGCTACTTATTTCAGAACAGCTAAGAGAGCTTCTCTCTCCCTCCCCTTCCCCTCTCACACACATATATAATTTATAATATAAATTTATAATATAAATTTTATATGAGTATGTATATGTATGTACAGATATATGATAAATATGATATATATATATATATATATATATATGTAAAGAGAGAGAGTAGAGAGATAGTAGGAGGAGAAAGGAAGGAAGGGGAAGTTAGCACAGGGGTGGGGAGGGGAGGAGAGGAGAGAAGAGGAAAGAAGAGAGACCAGTATATCCCTCGGAGGTGCATATTCTATGCCTTACTTCATTTGACTAGTCTAATCCTTCACTACATGAATCATTCACAGACATTTCAGATCTCAAATATACCATTTCATTTTGATCTCCAAAGACTCATACCCCTTCCAGAATACAAAATATATGTATTCCATGTGCAAGGGTCCTTGACTTCTCGACAGCTCCACACTTTTGAATCCAAGTCTCATCTGAGACAGTGCAAGCCTTCAGCTATAAGACCAACCCAAATAAGCCGTGCAAAGAAATCACAAGTCAATTAATATGAATACAAGCTACATGCCTAGATTGGCCAGATCTACCACTACACTACTATGCTCCCCATCTATAACATTTGGTTTTTCCAAACCATGTGCTTCTGCTCCATTTTCCTTCCACCTCCTCCTCTTCTGTCATCCATTCTTCCCTCCTCTCCTCCTCCCCCAAACTTTTCAGCTCCATTTTCCCTTCTACTGCCCAAGCACTGGATCTAGCCTTTATTTTACAAGTTAAGGTGGGGAGAAGGTTCACAAGAAGTCACCTATATACATGATTCACTCCTTGTCCACAACCCTCCCATAAAAGCAGAATCAGCATCAAAATATAAGAAACACCAGAGCTACCCACAACACTTCCCCCTTTCTGTCCAATTAAAAGATTCTTTTATCTCATATATAAATTGAGCACAACTACTACCATTTCGCAATTTATGAAGTACAAGATAGACCTAACACCCAGTCTATAATTTTTGTCAATTAAATAGAACCTCTGTCATCTATCCTAACCTAAAAGCCTTATAATTCTACATGGGACTCATGTCCTGACTTTAGATTGTATGGCATCTGAAAACCATCCTTTCAAATCTATGCTGTCTTTCTCAATGCTAAACTACTTGGGCTGACTATGAGACTACCAGTCTTCAACCCCATCAGAAATCCAAGGATTAATTAATTCAATATTAATCTGAAAATATGAGAAGCACAAAATGTAGCTTCCAAAACTTAGCCAATTTATAGAGACCACTGGTCACCTAGATAGTCCCTTATACTTCAAAACATTGGGGCATTGGACTTCAGCCTTCTGGCCAAGGATCATCTGACAGACTCCAGAACTTTGAAGGGCTGATTACCTTGCCTTGGCAGAGATTATCAGTCAACTATTCTGCATAGTGTATCCTTTTTCTGGACAGTATTTTGTCTGTAGCTAAAATGAGGCAACTTTTGCCTAGTGGCTGTCTTACCACAACTGGAGCAATTCCACTGATGCTCAGTTTCTTCTTTTAATCCAAGTAAGGGGTGCTGTCAGGAGCAGACAGGTCTCTAGTCAAATGATCTTTAATAAAGAAATGTCCATAAACATCGTATTCTGTGGACTTCTGACGCCTTTGAAGACTATCTATCTTCCCAAAGCATTTCTGAACTGTTAAGCCTTATTCCTCTTGACCATTTCTAATTGAAGTATTTCAGAAACACCCTTTTAGTTAACTCAGGACCATGAGTTTGCTCTCTGACCCTTAGCCTGTAGTGCTTAATCATCTAAAAACAGTTTATAATAGCAGTTATAGAACGATGGTGTCTAAGCCTTGTATTCTTAAATGTGTTATATAGGCACAATGCCTATATCAGAGTATTAGTATTAATCCCAATTTTATATCAATAAGAAATTAATACCAATGAAAACTTTAAATTTGTATCAAATAAATTCTGTACCAATATAAGAGACTATAACTTCAACTTTGTATCAATTATAAAGATTTCTAACAATGTAAGATACAGCTATGTAATGCTTTGCTTAAGAGTACATTTGCTAACCTATCCCTGTTTTTCTCTTTCTATAATTTCTATGATAGTACTATATCCCTCTTTTCTTTTCTATCCCTTCCCCTTTTACCTAAAAAGGAAGGATACAGAAGAGGAAAGGAAAGGTAGAAATCCCAGAGTTTAAGCTCTCCAGTTTCTTCCTTGTCCAAAACTACATTTGTAAAGTATCCCTAAGATGACAACATATCTATAATTCATAAAATAACCAGAACCATCCACCCCAACATAAGGAACTGGAATAATGATCTTCTTTTGTCTGCTTCCACCTAAATTGGGATGAAGAATTCTCTTCTGGGAGTCCAAAGGGAAATAGGAAAGTTGGCTTTGTCAAAGGAGAGTTAGCTGGCATCATTTGTCTTCCAGTCACTAGGTTCTGAGAAAGTTCATTGCTTAGCTAACACCTTGACTATGACAGTCTGAAAGGATGGACAGGCAAGCTAGCTGTTCTGGAAAAGTTCTGAAAACAAGTCTTTAAGAGAAATAGCTTTGATGTAGTTGAGGTAGAGTTAAGTGCAAAGCTGGAATGGAATGTCCCAGAATCTCAGCATTCCAGTGTGTGAATCTTTTCAGAGCTGTCTTTCTCTTCTTTCATCCTGCAGTATACAAAACTTAAAAGCAACGTATAGTTCTGTAAAGACACTCACATGGAGCGTGCAGGGTGCACAGATTGGTCATTGAAGATCAATAAAGATGACTGCCTTTATTCAGGTTAGTTTGATCACATTATCAAACTTCAATATAACTTTGAATGCATGCCCTTGTAAAGAATAATATGTCATAACAAGTCATGAGAAATTTGTACCCAATAAGTGTTATTGGCTGTGTATAGACATTTTAGTCTCAGGTGGATCTAGAGCTGTCTCCATATACAGAGACACAAACATCACTACATATACATCACCTATTTTGTTGTTTGTGTTAGTCTCCCCTTTCTTCTCTGTTGCCAAGGTCTTCAGGAGGTCTCCCTTTGTCATGTCTGATTTTTATCAACTTGGAAGGAAACCACTTCTTTATACAATGAAGTGAATCCTGGTGAAACAATTTCCTATGTGGCTCTATAGAACAAGGGCATGCCAGGTTGTCTTCCAAAGGGACAGCCTTTCAAATAGTACTACATGCCTATACCTCAGAGACCGTGAGGGACAGGCCATCCTGATTCCTCAGACTCCATTAAAGGATCTTTCATGTGCCAATGAGAATCACCTGGCTTTCTTAAAACAGCTTAAGAACTAAACTCTCTCTCCCTTCGGCTGCAACTTCAAATATATTTCTTCTTCATCTTATCCTTCTTCACTCCTCCCTCCCCCTCCCATTTCCCTCCTCCTTCTTCCTCTTCATTTTTGGTTAATTAATGAATAAAAATTCAAATATTTTATACTATTGCTTATAGTATTTCAATATGGCTAAAAGAAGCCATACACATGTCCTCACCTGCATGATACATAGCACTCAAATTACTGCTGTGAAGTTAATTAGTTCATCAGGTTGAAATGTTGCCTCTTAGGACATGTGTAAAATGTAGACATAGTGTTTGCTAGACTTAACCACATGGAGGAACTGATTTCCTTGGGAATCTCATTAGCAGTATTTACTGAGTACACTCTGACGAGTATTGTATTCTGCAATTCTATGAGAACAGCCCATCGAGCTGTGCGTCAGGATTCCAGGCTTCCTTTAGACTACTTCTCCAAATGTTTCCAAACTCCTTCTGTAAACCATTCTCAAAGGCTTCTGAACTACATTTTCAGTCCTCCTCATGGTGACCACCCCGCTCCTGGCGCCAATTTTCTGCATGATTCCTTTTCTATTGCCATGAAAAAAATCTAAGAAATCAACTTAAGGAAAATTCATTTTGGCTCACAGATTTAGAAATACTGGTCTATGTTCATCTTTCTTTTGGATTCTGGGTCAAAGGGAGACAGAAATCATCTCTTCTCACTGAAGGAAGAGGAGGAGGGAGAGAGAAGGTATGGAGAGTGAGAGTCCCATGGTACTCTGAAGGTGACCCCCAGTCATCTACTTCAGTCAACTATGCCTTCCCCACCTCTTATAGATTTCATCCCTTCACAGGAAAACTTTGATCTGGGAACCAAGCCCTGTGCACATGAGACTTTGGGGGAATATTCCAGATCAAAAGTGTAATAGAAGCTGAGTTATCATGGACAGAATCATAAACTAAACACGGCTTTGTCCTTTAAGTTGCTTATCTCAAGTCCTTTGCCACAGTGATGGAAGCTGGGTTGCACACGACACCCTGAGAATTTTGATAGTCTTCTTGGTTATCTATGGCTTTTTTGTAGGGTCAGATGTATATCCTTGTGTTTTAAGATACATAATAAGTGGTAAATGCATTCTTACTGCCTCAATATTTGTTGGAAGCAGGCTGAGGAAAGCCTCATGACTTAGTTTTTTAAAAGACAGGAGACATTTAAATAATCCTTGTCAGGCTAGAGAGATGGCTCAGTGGCTGAAGATGCTCCTGGCTACATCTGAAGACCTGAGCTTAATTTTGAGACCCCACTTGGAAGGAGAAAACCAAAGTATTCAGTTTATTCCCTGACTTCTACACACACAGTCACACCACCACCACCACCACCACCCACTATCACCATCACCCAAAATAAATAAAATGTAATGAAACTTTAAATAATCTTCACCATTTTTTAACAGTAAAATGTAAAATAGGTGATAGTGTTTTGCTGGTTTGTAAGAACTAAGTTCTTTGCTTGAGCTTCTGTAGGGTTGTTGGCACCACTAGCAGCTGTGAAAGAATAAATCTTTGTGGCGTCACAGATGAATTACTGACCAACTTGCTCTGAACTGTACAGGTCATGTGGTGGTTGAGCTTCGTGAAAGGCAGAGTTCACAGGCATGAAAGCTAACTGCTTTGAGCTTCAGCTGTGCTCCTGACGGTCAGGGCTTCCCCTGTTTGAAACAATGTACTTCTTCATGGCTTTGGCCTGGAAGATCTGCTGGGAAGAGCTGTCATGCTACATCTGACCATGGCCTTTACTAGAAGTCTTCCTCCTCCACGCCCCTTCCCCCTGTTCTTTTCCCTCTTCTTTTTCACCTTCCTCCTCACCCTCTTTCCTATTTTGAAAGCAAAGGTCTAAGGAAGACACAAACACGTCTTTATTTGTAAGCTACAGACCTCATTTTATTCCTGTATGGGCTTTATAGCCTGTATCACCATGCTCAACTCAGTTAGACTTTTTTTTTCTGTACATGTCATGGGACTTACATAAACTATAGCTTGTCGAGAAATATGTGATACTGATATACTGACACATGTCTATTCAGGCTTTCTGTCGAAGGTTGTTGGTCTTTGTTATGTGCTCGGAATGCCTTTCTTCTAGGACTACAAAAGTAGTATCTGTGGGCGTGATTCCCGAATCTAAATGGAAGGCACGTCTCTCATTTCTTCTTGGTCACTGCCATAACTGTGTTTTATTTTCTCTCTATCTGGGCATCTTTCCTTAATTTCTCATGGAACATGGAAATTGTACATAATATCTAATTTATACCTAGCTTTTTCCATTATGCCCACGAAAGAATCCAAGATAGCAGGCAAATAGAAATAACAGAAAACCTTGCAGCCTCAAAAAACATCTTTGCTAAATCTTTTGCCATGAAGCTCTGTGCTGTGGTATCATTGAGAAAACACTGATTGGTTTCTAGGAGCTGATTTTGAGCATGAAGAAAAGGTCCATGAGTCACGGGGCAAGATAGTTCTTAAGGGGAGCTGACTTCCACACAACTAGTGAGGGGGAGTTCTGAGCTGGCCACTCATAGATGACAAAGGAAGGGAGAGCAAGCCCAAATTCTACTTTCTCATCCTAAAGAGGAGCGTATCTCCTTACCCCCAGGAAGTACTAACTTTTCTATTATAATTCACAGGCTGTAAATATTCTGTGACTTATGGTTTTAAATTCCTCTACCGATAAAAGCATTAACATTTTTCTGATGTCTTTGTGTTCATTATACATATGGTCACCTTTTCCCCCATAAAGCCTGCGAAGGACTTCTTGCCCTCTTCTTTTGTGGTGGAGGAGCAGACTGGGAAGCTTTACTAGCCACAGATTGCAGAGTGAAGCAGCATGTCTTTATAGCCATTAGTGCATGACAGACGCCATTCTAGTCGACAGGCAGGATGGGGGATGGGCTGTGACATTCCCAGTACCTCACCTGTCCTGTCCCATGATGCCCCCTCCCTGATAAGTTATAGCTTAGCTCCCAGCTGCATGTCTTCCTCCTGGGTCATGGTCTCCCCTCTTCACCATTAATGTATCTCCCAGTCAAAACTATTTTTATTCCTGCCAGTGCCATTTTACTTATTACGATGTAAACTCCCTGAGAACATTAATCACTTTGGGTTTCTTTTGTTCACGAAAGGGAGTACATGGCTCAGCTTTGCCGTATGCAGCACAAATCCCTGTTACACACAGAGTCACACAAATGTAATTATTGTTCTGTGGGTAATTATAATACAAATCATATTTCTGAGAGGAATGGAAGAAAATTAGCATGAACTTTTATTTTGATGTAATTATTTTGAATTGATTGACATTTGGTTTGAAGCATAAACAAGGAAGCAGAAACAGATTTGTCACAACATGTGGAGCAAATACAGTCTTAGTCATAAAATATAGTATTGAATATGGTGGCTTGTGTCCTGGCTGTATATATGTATATGTGTATGTATGTATATGCATGTATATGTATATAGATAGATAGATATAGTGTGTGTGTGTGTGTGTGTGTGTGTGTGTGTGTGTGTATGCAAAAGGAAAATACATAAAACTAATCCCGACTTGGAGGAAATAGGAACCAAGGCAGGGGAACTATACCACAGGGGAAAGCAGGGGAACTATGTCACTTCTTGACACACCAGCTCTAAAAGCAAACCTGAGTGTTCCTTTCTGAGCAGACACAGGTTCTCACTCTCTCTTGAGTACAGGGTCCCCAATGAAGGAGTTAGAGAGGGAACCAATGGAGCTGAAGGTTTTGCAACCTCTTGGGATGAACAACAATATGGACTGACCAATGCCCTCAGAGCTCCCAGGGACTCAACCACCAACCAAGGACTATACATGGTGGGACTGATTGTTCTGGCAGCATGTGTATAGTAGAGGATTGCAAAGTCAGTCATCAATGAGAGGAGAGGCCCTTGGCCCTGTGAAGGTTCTGTGCCCCAGTGTAGGGGAATGACAGGGCTGATAAGTGGGAGAGGGTGGGGTGGCAGGCATGGGGAGGGGGAAGGCAACAGGGGTTTGTTCTTGTTGTTTTTGATTGTTCATTAAATATTATTTAGAAAATAAAAAAAATATTAACAATAAAAAAAAAAAAAGAAAGAAAACCATTGTCAGTAGAACCACTACGGAAATTCGGCAGCTCACACACCCATCTTTTGGTTCTGTTCTCATGGGGCTGTTTTAACTCTTGTGACTTCAGAAAGACTAATGTGAAGTCTCAAATACAGCTGTAGTTGCATACATTTTCTGAGTGATATGTAAATAATATAACCAAAGGGGAGAAGACAAGTTCAAGAGCTTCCACGTCTGTGCATCTTCATCTATTGTACATTTGGGGCTAGAAAGCAGAGCTCTGGAAGATTGACTAGAAGAATTCAGAGCACTAAAATAAAGCTCACTCTGTGCCTGTCTCTGTCTCTGTCTCTGTCTCTGTCTCTGTCTCTCTCTCTCTCTCTCCCCCCTCTCTCCCCCCCCCTCTGTGTGTGTGTACATTTGAACAAAAGACTTTGAAAAGGCAATGATGCAGAAGCAGGGAAAGTCATTTCATATAAATACTTCTAAAACTGATATTCTCTAAGATACAAAATATTGAAAATTGGGAAAGGAGATATTGTAAATAAGGAAAACATCTAATTTAAAAAAAAAATGGTGCTGGGTGGTGGTGACACATGCCTTTAATCCCAGCACTTGGGAGGCAGAGGCAGGCGGATTTCTGAGTTCGAGGCCAGCCTTGAACAGAGGAAACTGTCTTGAAAAACCAAAAAAAAAAAAAAAGTCTTAAAATAAATATATTTGGGCTAGAGAGATGGCTCAGCGGTTAAGACTTCTGGAGGTCCCAAGTTCAAATCCCAGCAACCACATGGGGGCTCACAACCATCTGTAATGGAATCTGATGCCCTCTTCTGGTGTGTCTGAAGACAGCTATAGTGTACCTATAAAGTTTACTATAAATAAAAAATAATGGCAACCAACAAATTGGGAAAAGATCTTTACCAATCTTATATCTATTAGAAGGCAGATATCCAATATATACAAAGAACTCAGGAAGTTAGACTCCAGAGAAACAAATAACCCTATTAAAAAATGGGGTACAGAGCTAAACAAAGAATTCTCAACTGACAAATATCAAATGGCTGAGAAACACCTCAAGAAATGTTCAACATCCTTAGTTATTGGGGAAGTGCAAATCACCTGAGATTCCACCTCACACCAGTCAGGATGGCTAGGATAAAAAACTCAGGTGACAGCAGATGCTGGAGAGGTTGTGGAGAAAGAGGAACACTCCTTCATTGCTGGTGGAATTGCAAGGTGGTACAACCACTCTGGAAATCAGTTTGGCGGTTCCTCAGAAAATTGGACATAGTACTACCAGAGGACCCAGCTATACCACTCCTGGCATATACACAGAAGATGCTCCAACATGTAATAAGGACACATGCTCCACCATGTTCATAGCAGTCTTATTTATAATAGCCAGAAACTGGAAACAATTCAGCTGTCCCTCAACAGAGGAATTGATACAGAAAATGTGGTTCATCTACACAATGGAATACTACTCAGGTATTAAAAACAATGAATTTATGAAATTCTTGGAGAAATGGATGGATCTGGAGGATATCATCCTGAGTGAGGTAACCAAATCACAAAAGAACACACATGGTATGCATTCTCTGATAAGTGGATATTAGCCTAGAAGATTAGAATACACAAAGTACAAACCACAAACCATAAGAAACTCAAGAAGAAGGAAGACCAAAGTGTGGATACTTCATTCTTTCTTAGAAGGGGGAACAAAATACCCAAGGAAGGAGTTGCAGAGACTAACTATGGAGCAGAGACTAAAGGAAGGACAATCCAGAGACTGTTCCACCTGGGAATTCTTCCCATATTCAACCATCAAATCTAGACACTATTGTGGATGCCAGCAAGTGCTGGCCGAGAGGCCTGATATAGCTCTCTCATAAAAGGCTCTGTCACTACCGGACTAATACAGAAGTAGAGGCTCACAGCCATCCATTGGACTGAACACATGGTCCCCAATGAAGGAGCTAGAGAAAGGACACAAGGAACTGAAGGATTTGCAGTCCCTTAGGACAAGCAACAATAGGGACTAAAACTCCAACCAAAGAGTACATGTGGGGAGACTCATGGCTCCAGCAGCATGTGTATAGCAGAGGATGGCCAAGTTGGTCATCAATGGGAGGAGAGGCCCTTGGCTCTGTGAAGGTTCTATGCCTCAGTGTAGGGGGACGCCAGGGCCGGTAAGCAGGAGGGGGTGGGATGGTGAGCGGGAGGGGGGCGGGTAGGGAGCAGGGATTTGTGTTAGTTTTTTTTTTTTTTTTTTTTTTTTTTTTTTTTTTTTTTTTTCTTTTTTTTTTTTTTCGGAAGGGAACCTGGGAAAGGAGATATTATAAATAAAGAAAACATCTAATAAAAAAATAGAAAAAAAAGAAAAATTGAATTTACATCTTCTACTGCAGTTAATAAGAGCAATCTAGGTCTATATAAACATGGAATGATTATATTAAAACATTATTTTAAAAGGATTATTCACACGAACATTTAGCAATGATACACTTAGATAAAGTAGTAATTATCAATATGATATATGGATACACATAAGCATGGTCTGACTACTTTTTTAAATGCCTGGAATTACACCCACCCACTTATTCTCCCCTACAAGAATACAGTGAATTTATGTGAGGAGGTGTGGCAGGAAAAGCAGTGTGTGGAAAGAGCTTAAATTATACTATTTTATTTCATTTACTGGGGAAAATAAATAGAAAAATAAATTTGGTCAGAACTTCATATGGTTCCATGGGTGTGTGTTTTTATCTGACATATATTTTTTACAGTAACTAAATTGTGTTCTTTCTTTTTATTAGATATTTTCTATATTTACATTTCAAACGTTATACCTTTTCCTGTTTTCCCCTTCAAAAAAATCCCTATTCCCTCCCCCCCTTCCCCTGCTCACCAACCCACCCTCTCCAGCTTCCTGGCCCTGGTGTTCCCCTACACTGGGCCATAGAACCTTCAGAGGACTAAGGGCCTCTCCTTCCACTGATGACCAACTAGGTCATCCTCTGCTATATAAGCAGCTGGAGCCATGAGTCCCCCTATGTGTACTCTTTGGTTGGTGGTTTAGTCCCTGGGAGATTTGAGAGTACTGGTTAGTTCATATTGTTGTTTGTCCCAAGGAGCTGCAAACCCTACAGCTCCTTGGGTCCTTTCTCTATCTCCTTCATTGGGGACCCTGTGCTTAGTACAATGGATGGCTGTGAGTCCCTACTTCTGTATTAGTTGGGCACTGGCAGAGCCTCTCAGGAGACAGCTATATCAGGTTCCTGTCAACCGGCACTTGCCAGCATCCACAATAGTGTCTGGGTTTGGTGATTGTATATGGGAAGGATCCCCAGATAAGACAGTCTCTGGATTGTCATTCCTTCAGTATCTGCTCCATACTTTGTCTCTGTAACTCATTCCATGGGTATTTTGTTACCCCTTCTAAGAAGGATTGAAGTGTCCACATTTTGGTCTTCCTTCCTCTTGAGTTTCTCGTGGTTTGTAGATTGTATCTTGGGAATTCCAAGCTTCTGGACTAATATCCACTTATCAGAGAGTGCATACCATGTGTGTTCTTTTGTGATTGGGTTACCTCATTCAGGATGATATTCTCTAGATCCATCCATCTCCCTATAGCTGAGTAGTACTCCATTATGTAAATGTATCACATTTTCTGTATCCATTCTTCTGTTGAGGGACATCTGGGTTCTTTCCAGCTTCTGCTATTATAAATAAGACTGCTATGAACATAGTGGAGCATGGGTCCTTATTACATGTTGGAGCATCTTTTGGGTATATGTCCAGTGATATTACTGGGGCCTCAAGTAGTACTATGTCCAATTTCCAGAGAAACCACCAAACTGATTTCCAGAGCAGTTGTACAAGCTTGTAATCCCATCAACAATGCAGGAGTGTTCTTTTTTCTCCACATCCTTGCCAGCATCTGCTGTCACCTGAGATTTTGATCTCAGCCATTCTGACTGGTGTGAGTTGGAATCTCAGGGTTGTTTTGATTTGCAGTTTCCTGATGACTAAGGATGTTGAACAGTTCTTTAGGTGCCTCTCAGCCATTTGGTATTCGTCAGTTAAGAATTCTTTGTTTAGCTCTGTACCCCATTTTTAATAGGGTTATTTGGTTTTTTGGAGTCTAACTCCTTGAGTTCTTTGTATATATTGGATAAGGAAGAAATCAAATTATCATTATTTTCAGTTGATATGATAGTATACTTAAGTGACCCCAAAAATTCCACCAGAGATCTCCTAAACCTGATAAACAACTTCAGCAATATACTGGATATAAAATTAACTCAAGCAAATCAGTAGCCTTCCTCTACACCAAAGATAAACAGGCTGAGAAATAAATTAGGGAAATAATACCCTTCACAGTAGTCCCAAATAATATAAAATATCTTGCTGTGCCTCTATCTAAGCAAGTGAAAGATTTGTATGACAAGAACTTTGAGTCTCTGAAGAATGAAATTGAAGATCTCAGAAGATGGAAAGATCTCCCATGCTCATGAATTGGCAGGATTAATATAGTTAAAATGGCCATCCTGACAAAAGCAATCTACAGATTCAATGTAATCTCCATCAAAATTCCAACTCAATTCTTCACAGAGTTAGAAAGAGCAATTTGAAAATTCATTTGGAATAACAAAAAACCTAGGATAGCAAAAACTCTTCTCAACAATAAAAGAACTTCTGGTAGAATCACCATCCATGATCTCAAGCTGCACTACAGAGCAATTGTGATAAAAACTGCATGCTATTGGTACAGTAACAGGCAGGTAGATCAATGGAATAGAACCCATGCACCTATGGTTACTTGATCTTTGACAAAGTACCTTAAACCATCCAGTGGAAAAAAGACAGCATTTTCAACAAATGGTTGAATGGGGCCTCAAGTAGTACTATGTCCAATTTCCAGAGAAACCACCAAACTGATTTCCAGAGCAGTTGTACAAGCTGGCTCAACTGGCAGTTAGCATGTAGAAGAATGCAAATCGATCCATTCCTATCTACTTGTACAAAGCTCAAGTCCAAGTGGATCAGGGACCTCCACATCAAACCAGATACACTGAAACTAATAGAAAAGAAAGTGGGGAAGAATCTTGAGCACATGGGCACAGGGGAAAGTTTCTTGAACAGAACATCAATAGCTTATGCTCTAAGATCAAGAATTGACAAATGGGACCTCATAAAGTTGCAAAGCTTCTGTAAGGCAAAGGATACTGTCAATAGGGCAAAACGGCAACCAACAGATTGGGAAAAGATCTTTATCAATTCTACATCTGATATTTTCAACTTAAGCACACATCATGCTCCCGCGCGCGCGCGCGCACACACACACACACACACACACTTTTCCAACATGACAAGAAAAAAATAAAACAAATATTAGCCTTTATATATGTACAGATATATGTATACATGCATATATTTAATAAAAGTCATAATAATTTGGAGGTTTAAGAAGTATTTTTAAAAGGAGCAAGTGAGCTTATTCTTAAGTATTTTAACAATAGTATGGGTCATTTGTAGAGTGATGATATCGTCTTTAAAACTGCTCACATTTCTCACTGTCACACATTTGTTAGACTGATATTTTGATAGTGTGTTACTAATTGCTTTTGCTGTTAGACCTGAGACCTAGTTTTACACACTAGACCAAGTGGTAATTGGGGAGTGATGATTGTAGAAAGCAATTCCTTTCCTTCCTCTCTTCTTTTTAAGTATGTAATTGTCATGCTCATGTGTGAAGCAGAAGGACTTGGTTCAAGTCTAGCCTAAGCAGTAATAGGCCATATCAAAACCAAATAAATACCACACAATAAAATAAAACAAGAAAGAATATCTGAAATTTTTAAGCAGACATTTATTGAGCATCCCTTATGTAATGTCAGACATTCTTGCTTGCTTTAGATGGATAATTGTGGGATCCCCCATCATCCCCAAGAGACATCACCTTTACAGTGATCAAGCAGGATGGGAAAGAGAGACAAGCTACCCAACAAGTGCTGTGAAGGCAGCAGCTTTCTATGATGAGAACACACATAGCCATGGGTGTGTAAGGCATAGTGGAAAGGGCCACAGCACCAGATCAAAGCCTGTCATCCTGGGCCACAGCATCCTTTGGTTATGCTGCCAGAAGAAAGTAAGAGTTGGCCAGGCTTAAAAGAGAAGGGTCGTTCTTGCCACACGTATCTTTCTATCTTCAACAAAGACATAAAACTAGAGAAGTGGGACTGAACTTGGGAGGGCTTCAGTAAGTTTAGTACAGCTGTAATAAAGAGTTAGTATTTGAAACAGGCAGGTGTTAGACCTAAGGAGCTTCAAAGGGAAGGCCAGAAGGAATAGTGACCCGCGGTGGTAATTCAATTGTTACACAATTCTGAGTGTCTACTACATGGCAGACATTATTCTAAGGCATGTATTACAATCGTCATAAGTTTTTATAGTTTGGTCTTAAATATGATTCTTTCATCTGAAGTTTTTCCTAAAGAGTGCTGAGGCCAGACTCCTGTGTCCTGAGTCATTGAGTTGCAACAAGAGAGTAAGCAAAGGGAATCCCTTAGCAACCATAGTCTTCTTGCTCTTAGACCCTAGAAAAAGAAGCTTCAGCAGTAAGTGGGGAGATTGAGCCATCCTTTATGTGATCCACAGTCATTCTGTGTGTGTTTGGTGTGCATAGATATGTATTTATGTATTTGCATTTCCATGCATGAACACATGTGTGTGAGCACACATATATGGATGCGAATGTATGTACATGAACATGTGTGTAGGGCTGAAGTTGACATTTATGTATTCTTTAGTCTCCATTTTACTTACAGAGGCAAGGTCTCTTGCCAAACCTGGAACTCACCAATCTTGCTTCATTTGGGTTGTCATCTTTCTCTGGAAATTTTGCCTTTGGAGAGTAGGGCACTATCTTATTTCATAGACTCTGGGGATTGGAAGCCTGGTCCTAGAGCTCCTGACGCCCCTCTTTACCCACTGAGGTGGTCCCCCCAGCTCCCGCTGACAGTTTCAGCAGTGCCTTCTTTCTGATCCTTGCTATCCCTTAGCTTTTATGGGAGTTTCTTCAATATCTGCAAGTGGTATGAGCCTTTATTTCAACTCCTTTAATAAGAGGCCAAGAACCTGAAAATATCCAGCCCATGTCTATGGTAAAGTTGATTTTCTTGCCATGTCCAGCCTCCCCACAGAATATTCAGCTTCTCAGTCACTTAGCTTGTAATATAATGATCAGTTTCATGAGGTCTCATAAGTACTATGAATACCTTTGAGCCTCTGTTACATAAACATTCTCCTAATTCATCCCCTTGTGACTAGCATACTTTGAACAGTGATGGGCAATTCCTATCTCCCTAGATTAAACCATGGCTCAGTGTAATATCAGTTCTTAGTCAACTGTCACACAAAGGATGAGTACTTTTCACCTTACAGTTTCCTTAAGGCACATTCAAGATCCCACTTTTCTGACCTGTTCTTCTAGAACAGGCACATTGAAATGTACAGAGTGGAATTCAATGCAGCATTCTTCTTTATAAACAGTGAACAAATAGAGAGCTCAGCACTTTATTACTACCAATAAATTAATAAGGTGTATAAATATCTCACAATTAACGGTTTGCATAGGATGTTCATAAGTTATGCTTTAGAGAGGTCTGATTGTAAAAAATGCACACAATAATTATATTTCTCTCTCTCTCTCTCTCTCTCTCTCTCTCTCTCTCTCTCTCTCTCTCTCTCATCTATCTATAGAAAATACTCAACAGGAATAAGGGAACTCCAAGAGAGAATAAAACCTTTGAAAGTCTTTGCTTTTTGTAGTCTATATTTCTTATCTGGTTATTTCTGAAATTGAAGTTTAGGACAGTAATGAGCACTGTAGCTTTCCTTGTGAATACTGCACTTTCAAATTTTAAGTCTCCTGTCCCGTTTCCACAACTACTCTCACCCTCTCCTCACCAAAGGCATGTAACACTGAGGCAACCTTGGGATCTGAGAAGCTCAAACCAATGATCAAAATTGCGGTCTATCGTGAACTTGGTATTAAGGTCCTAAGATAAAGCTCTATTACCTGCGTTGTCTGAACAATTTGAGAAACAAAACCAGGAGGACAGGAGGAGAGTCCATTCTGTGGTTTGGTGTCTAAGCCTTTGAGACATCCCTCTGCATATTGTTTCCATGCTTCTTAATCTGTCCTCTTAAGGATGATCGTGGACCCTGTGGCTAAGAGGAAGTTATGTGTCAG
This sequence comes from Hylomyscus alleni, assembly GCA_019843855.1. Taxonomy (NCBI): domain Eukaryota; kingdom Metazoa; phylum Chordata; class Mammalia; order Rodentia; family Muridae; genus Hylomyscus; species Hylomyscus alleni. The sequence continues at coordinate 3,828 of JADRCC010573756.1, read as the reverse complement.
TTATTTAGCCCACCCTTCCCCATTTCTTTACCCAAATGTTTCCTTATGTCTTCTTTTGAGCCGTCATCTAGTCTCCCTGCATGGGGAATCCTCCAGGACGTAGAAGGACATGGTAGGACTTGAAGTTCCTTGTATGATGGGAGCATGTCAGCAATCTGGATTACATCTAACTGGATTACACCATTGCTGTTCTTAGAATACTCCTTGGTACAGGAAGAGGGCCTGGGCAGCAGCAGAGGGAAGGAGGGCAGTTAGAAGGTTGGGTAGGAATGGAACACAGGAGCTGGTGTGCTCTGTCACATACCAAACTCTCAGGCAACAACTTGCAGCTTGCAGAACTTCAAGTCAATGCAGATTTGTGGAAAGAGAATCAAAGGTGAGATAACAGTAAGCTCCAAGCACCTTAGCCTCTCTCATACTTTAACTGTGAATCAATTAAGATGAATGTCACAGAAAGGCTGAGAACCAGGGGAGAAGAGGGTGGGGAAAAAAGCAGCAGTGTGGCTGTCCTGTGTTAGTGCAGGGCAGGAGAGTCGATGGTCCAGGTAGCTGCTGTAGATGCTGGGACTGCATGACACATTAGTTGAAAGGTGATGTTTTATTATAGAAAAAAGAGAAAAGAGGCTGGCCATAGCCATGTGGAGAGAGAGAGAAGGAAAGGGAGAGGTAGAGAGAGAGAAGGAAAAGAAGAGATGAGAAGTTAAGAGAAGAGAGAAGAGAAGAGAAGTTAAGAGAAGAGAGAAGAGAAGAGAAGTTAAGAGAAAAGAGAAGAGAAGAGAAGAGAAGAGAAGAGAGAAGAGAAGAGAAGAGAAGAGAAGAGAAGAGAAGAGAAGAGAAG
>JADRCC010573755.1:3409-16733 GCA_019843855.1 Hylomyscus alleni | reverse complement strand
TCAGGAGCTCTAACAAGCCCAGGATCATAGGATCAGAGGTGACAAGGACACAACATCTGTCCCAAAACCTGGAGTAACTGGGACCAGGCAGACCCAGGTACATAGGAACACTACCAGACCAGTGGCACAGGTTTCTTCTGGTCTGTCTGGGCCAGTGCCCTGAGCAGATCTTGGGTGCAAATTCTGCAGCAAGTTCCATAATACCCAGAGGAAGATCTACTCCCAGGAGCTCTAACAGGCCCAGGATCACAGGATCCCAGAATCACTGGATCACAGAGATCTGAGGAGTTCTGACATAACCAGGATCACAGGAAGTTCAGGCCCCAATCAGATTTAGCCAGGGCAGGTAGCACTAGTGATAACCAGATGGTGGGAGGTAAATATTAGAAAATGAGCAACAGAAACCAAGGTTACTTGGCATCATCAGAACCCAATTCTCCCACCATAGCAACTCCTGGACACACCATCACACCAGAAAAGCAAGATTCAGATCTAAAATCACTTCTCATGACGATAGAAGACTTTAAGAAGGAAATAACTCCCTCAAAGAAATACAGGAGAACACAGATAAACAGCTAGAAGCCCTTCAAGAGGAAACACAAAAATCCCTTAAAGAACTACAGGAAAACACAATCAAACAGGTGAAGGAAATGAGCAAAACTATCCAGAATCTAAAAATGGAAAGAGAAACAATAAAGAAATCATAAAAGGAGACAACCCCGGAGTTAGAAAACCTAGGAAAGAGATCAGGAGTCATAGATGCAAGCATCACCAACAGAATACAAGAGATAGTGGAGAGAATCTCAGGGGCAGAAGACACCATAGAAAACATTGACTCAACAGTCAAAAAATGCAAAAAGCAAAAAGCTCCTAACCCAAAACATCCAGGAAATCCAGGATAAAATGAGATGACCAAACCTAAGGATAATAGGTACAGAAGAGAGTGAAGACTCCCAAGGTAATGAGTCGGTAAATATCTTCAACAAAATTATAGAAGAAAACTTCCCTAACCTAAAGGAAGAGATGCTCATGAACATACAAGAAGCCTACAGAAGTCCAAATAGACTGGACCAGAAAAGAAATTCCTCTTGTCACATAATAATCAAAACATCAAATGCATTAAACAAAGAAAAATTTAAAAGTAGTAAGTGGAAAAAGGTCAAGTAACATATAAAGGCAGGCCTATCAGAATTACACCAGACTTCTTACCAGAGACTATGAAAGCTAGAAGATCCTGGGCAGATGTCATACAAACCCTAAGAGAACACAAATGCCAGCCTAGGCCACTATACCCAGCAAAACTCTCAATTACCACAGATGGAGAAAATAAGATATTCTACGACAAAACCAAAGTTACACAGTATCTTTCCACAAATCCAGCCCTACAAAGGATAATAGAGGGGAAACACCAACATAAGGAACAAAACTATATATACCCTAGAAGAAGCAAGAAAATAAACTTTCAACAAACCCACACAAACATAATTCCACCTCTAACAACAAAAATAACAGGAAGTAAGAATTACTTTTTCTTAATATCTCTTACTATGAAAATTAATATTACCAGCATATCCTAATCGATTGAAATTCAAAAGTATGAGGAATTAGAAATTTGTTGGCTATCATCCAATGGTCTCTCTAATTTGGTAGTTCGAGAAATAAGTCCAATATTGTACAATCCATATACACTTTCTGCTTGTTTGTAGGTGACAGTGTCTTGCACATAATGGTCTTGAAATCATGCTTCTCCTATCTCAGCCTCTCTACTAGTAGGATTGTTTATTTGATATTTTTATACTATACTATGGTTTTCAGAAGCACTTACATATTTCACAATTATTCATACAACCAAAAGAAATGTAGACAATTAGCTTGGGAGGTGGCTTGTAAGAGAACAACAAAGAGACTGAGTGCTTTGCTTGATGCTTGTAACTATTGTATTAATCTTGAAGAAGAGGACTTTATAAGTTACTCTTTCTCTGAGATGAATGCTTTTCAAAATCATCACAGTCAATGAACCAGATTCTTACCCTCACCTAAAGTCTGTGTCACCCTCTAAACAGAACCATTGTTCATTGAAACAGTTGGTGAATACACAAACCATTTCTTTCTCTTTTTTAAAAAGATTTATTTATTATATGTAAGTACACTGTAGCTGTCTTCAGACACCCCAGAAGAGGGCATCAGATCTCATTACGGATGGTTGTGAGCCACCATGTGGTTGCTGGGAATTGAACTCAGGACCTTTGGAAGAACAGTCAATGCTATTAACTGCTGAGCTATCTCTCCAGCCCCCACAAACCATTTCTTAAATGAATGTAGCCTGTTCTCTGTGGGCTGAGAATGAAGACAATCACTCAAGTCAAAAAGCTTTGACCAGAGCAGAAAATCTGCATCCAAAAATCATGCCTACAATTCATTCCTTGGCACAGCAGAACTGTCAACTCTTAGCTTAGCTACTATAGAGGTAAAATCGTTAGGTGATGTGAGGGTCATTGAAGTACAGCCTTATTACCATGTTCTCCAATGTCTAAAAATTGTTCTTATTTTGTGCTTGTATCACAATAAGAGCCAAGATTTAAAGTTCTATTAAATACAAAACAAACAAACAAACAAACAAAAAGACTTTTATCTTTTATGTTCATTTAAAAATAATTAGTAGTGTTGAGTTATTTTAAAATATACAGTTAATAGCTTGGAGTTATTTAAAATTTATATTGAGAAAAACATGTATTTTAAGTATTGCTATAGACAAGCATCTACATAAGACTGTTCAATTGATTGTTGTTTTATATCAAACAACTTTTATAATACTCATTTTTATTGTTACAATATTTTATAAATTTTAAAGAATATGACAAAATTAAAAAAAATAAAAGACATTGCAGGTATTGAAGGGGGTTCTCTGGGAAGAGTTGTGGTACGAAAGAGAAAGAGGAATGTGATGTAATTCTATTTACTTAAAATATGTTTTTAAATATTAACAAATTCAGATAAACTGAAATTACGTATCTTTACTCATCATAATGCAATAAAACTTAAATCAATAAAAAATTAAAGAAAAAGAATTATAAAATGTAGGAAAAAGAAAATTCAGCTAGTAAGAGGACCTATGGATGCAAGGTTTACAGAAATGCATCTTTGTAAACAAAATTTAATTGAAATCATAAAATCCCCATGAGAAAGGCCATATGCATATGACATGGAAAAGCCTTTCTCTGGAGCACAAGAGGGAAAGATCTATTTGTGCATTCACAACTATTTTCAAATTTTCATTACTGTCTCTGTACATATAATTAATGTCAGAAATAAATATTTTGATCAATAAAAAAGTTCAATCCCCTTAAAATATCCAATATCTTTTAAAATACAAAGACTTTTTACATTTAAAAGTCTCTTAACTGTGGGCTCCACTAAAATACTTCCTTCAAGAGGGAGAAATATCAGGGCACAGTCACAATCAAAAACAAAATCAAACTCCAACCACCCAATGTCTAGGATCCACTCACGATCTTCAAGGCCCCTCCAAGGGCTTGGGTCACTTCTCCAGCCCTGACTTTTGTAGCCCACAGCTTGTCTTCTAAGCTCCAGCTGCCTGTACTCCACTGCTGCTGCTGCTCTTGGTGGGCATCTAATGGTACTGCCATCTCCAAAACAGTGCTGTCTTTCACTGTAACTAGGCTTCACCAACAGACTCTCATAGGCTCTCTTCATGGTGCCAAGCCTCAACTTCTTTCCATGAACCCTTCAGTCTTGGGCCATCAATTGCAACTGAGGCTGTACCTTCACCAATGGCCTTCTGCCACCTCTAACAGTGCCAAGCTTCACCTGCTCTTCATGATCCCTCATGCCTTCAAACCCAGTATCACCTGGGTGACTCTAACACATTATCAAGTCCTGCTGCAACATGAGGTACAACCTTGGCTATCTCTGGAACACAGCCTCTTTGTGCTCTCAGAAAACACTTCCCAGAAGATGTCACCTCAATGATTCTGGTCTCTTCTTAATCATCACTAATTTTTTTTTTTTTTTGAGACAGGGCTTCTCTGTGTACCCTTGGCTGTCCTGGAACTCACTCTGTAGACCAGGCTGGCCTCAAACTCAGAATTCAGAAATCCACCTGCCTCTGCCTCCCAAGTGCTAGGATTAAAGGCGTGCGCCACCACTGCCCAGCATCATCACTAATTTCTTAGCTCCAGCTAACTAGCAACAATAGTCCCAGTAAGGCAAAGTTTTCACTTTAGTCGTTCTGGCATCTTGTTAATCACAGCTGATTCTTCAGCCCCAGCTAACCAAAACAGCAGAATCTTCACAATCAAAACCATATGGCCCTGATAAGAGTCTTTAAATTTAAGGTCTTTTTAGTATAGAAAGTTGACAAATGACCCCTTATCTTTATAACCATATGTGGATTCAAAAGTGTAATGGCCATATTATATCAAAAAGTCAGGTATTCACAGCAATTAGTCCCATCACCTGGCTCTCGCATACTTTCCTTCCCCTTTCCATGTTGTCTACTTAGCATTAGAGGGTAGCTATCTATGTTCTGCTTAGGGCTGGGCACTCAATGGTTGCTTACGCCCAGCACTTTAATCAGGCATGAATCTGTGCATAGGTTTATTGCTTGTCACCTATTTCCTTTCCCTGAAATACAACCATCACCCATGTGAAGGGGAAAGGGAAGGTGTGAGAAATCGTTCCACACATGTCCAGGGTACTCACAGAGACATTTCAGAAGCCTTTGGCATTTAGGAACATAAAACCCGATACCAGTTCCCTCTCAAGTGACCCAGCATGAGCTGTAGCAGGATCACCAGCAACCCTGTAAAGAGAACTCCATTCTAGCCTTAGCCCTGGGTTGATTGAGAACTGTCTGAGTATGACCATTCACACAAGATCTCCAATCTGCTGCCCAAGGTCTTTGAGTTGCAGTGTGATTTACTTAGTGAAACTAATTGGGCAACTTTGGGAGGTGATGGAGGCCAGACCTTTTACCTCTTAAAAGCATGCATGCCCAAATGAACAAGGCATTTTAAAATCAGTCTGAGGGATTGTACTCACTTATCTGACTTCAAGGCCTCACCAGTTTGTTTGTGGTAGTGTACCCTGGTATGCTGGAAAGCCACATCCCCTACAGATCAATAAGTCTTCTGGAAACATGTGAGGTCCCCACTCTTGGCATCCTGGAGTCTGGGAACTAGATAGGAGTGAAGAACCTGGGGAGAGGGGACAGTAAAGGTGGACAACTTTTGGAATGTAAATAAATAAAATATCTTAACAGTAATAATGGCAAAAAACCCACATAGAGCCTGAGGGCTAATAACTGAGGGTGTCCTGCAGCTTTCACATGCACCTGCATACAATGCAAAATTTACATGCACAATCATTGGACCTCAAATGCATTATTCTAGCTGAAAAATAATCCAGTGTAAAGACTTTTACACACCCTATTACTGTACTCTGATGTTCTTGGAAAGAGACCTACAAGGACATCATGTTAATGGTGACCAGTGACAGGGGCAATTAAGGAGAAAAGGGCAAATAAGGTGTGATTATGAGGAGTGTCACCGGAATTAATTTGGGACAATGCTACTATTCTTTCTCCTGATCACAGAGGTGCTCACACAACTCTATATATGTATTGATTCGCAAAACTGTATATAAAAAAGACTAATTTTGCTGTGTTTTAATGAAAATAATCTTGAAGTGACCACCCTCTTAGAGTCACTGGGTCACAAAAAGACAAGCCGTTCTCTTGCAAAATAAACAAATAAATTTCAGTAGATAGAATAGCCATAAAAGTAAAAGTTCAATGAAATGAATTCATTGCACCCCAGTTCTATCAATTCTATATCTTTCCCTATTTGATGTCAGTTTAAAGTATTTTATTTTATGGTATATAGTATCAGATGATAATAAGGGCCACCATGGCTGCTCAGAGGAGGAAAGGCCACACAAATAGGATGTAGTGACCAACTACCAACCCATATTGGCTGCTAACAAGGAGATCTGTGGAGGACAAAGGAGGGATCTTCTATGTTTGATTATAGAAGGGACTCAAGCATCAGGAAACTGGTTAGAGGAGGTGATGAATCTTTTAATGTACACCAGGGGAAATTAGAATGGCATACAATGATCTAGTAAGATTAAAAGTTCAAAAAAAAAAAGATTAAAAGTTCAGAAGATAGAGTCCCCTGTGTTAGACAGACAGGGTCACTTGGTGTAATCCTCACTACTATTATACTTTGAAACTGTAAACAAGCCAAACAGTGAGAAACTAACAAAAGACTGAGAGGTGGAAGAAGTGAAAGAGATGAGGGGGTCAGTAGGAAACACAGCAAAAACCACAAGGAATGAAAAATCTATACATGCTCATGGAAGACACAATTCTAGACAAAATCCCATGTTTTAGAAAGAGAAACATAGCTTTCTCCATCTTGGAGCTTTTACTGTGTAGAAAAGGATGGCTCAGAATTCACAGAGATCTGCCTTCTGAAACAGGGATTGAAACCATGTACCAATATTTTAATAAATGTGTTTTGACATCTGAACTTGCAGTTACAGAGCTTATGAGTAGATGTTTCTCTGTCACTGTGGTGTTTGTGTTTTATGCTTTGTTGTTGCTGTTTATTTGCTCACTCTGCTGACTTGCTAATGGGAGCTAACATGTAAACTGTTTTCTCTGTGTATCATGTCTGCAAGATCACTGAGAAGGGCATGGGAAGAGGCTTAGGCTCTTGTGATAATTACACTGCATTCTAAGAAGCTAAGTGTCAGGCCCCCATAAGTGAACCACTGTGGGAGAGTGGCTTGGGTACCTGAGCCAGCAGATCAGTACCCCAGTGTATATAACATGCATGTTCCTTCTAGTGCAGCAATAACACAGAAATCAGGACTTGCATGCATGATGCCACCAAAGCTTACCATTAGCTGAGGGGCTGCCAACACACTGCTATCAGGTGCTAACCCTGCTATCAAGAGGCCTCCTGTATGAAACAGTGTAAGATGTGAGTGTACAGCCCAAGCCCAGTTGCCATGGGTCTAAAAGCAGTACGTTTTAGGCTGACCTCACAATGCTCTGAATAGACCAGCGACCAGGATGCCACTGGCTCAATAGGAAAAACCCAGTACTTAGTTGGCCAACTGCATGCTGCTCCATTGTGGTCTGATGCCTGGGACACCAATCACATGCTGACATCAGGGAAGGACTGGTAGCTATGCAACAACACTTATGCTACCTCTACTTCCTTGGCAACAGAGGGTCCCATAGCATGTTGGCATCTAATACTAGTACCCAGGATCTTATCTCATACTGGTCTGCAGGCCGTAGTACTAAAATTCCAGGCACTGGCAGACCAAGTACACTCTACGTGCAGGGCTATGCGTGAAGGAATGGAGAATGCATTCCATTCATAGCAAACCTCTCATTTATCCCATCCTTCTGTCTGTCTAGGCATCTGTTTTTCTACTCTTTTCCTTAAAAAAAAATTATTTGTTTGTTTGTTTATTTATTTATTTATTTGAGTACACTGTTGTAGTGAGCATGTCTCTTTAAGACAAAAGCCAAGCGGCAGTTGGCAGCTTCAGAAAGCTGAACTGACAGGCTGGGGGCGTGGCCAACTGTGTCTCATTTGGCTTGACCAATTAGAAGCAGTCTTAGCCATCTGACAGTTATGATGTCATTCAGGTCTATAAAAGCAGCTACTCCGAGGCAAGGCAAGGGAATCCTGCCTTTTTCTCCCACTGGTTTAGGAAGGTAATTTTATAATTCTGCCTTGGAGGCTTTGGCTTAAAGACGTTTTTTACTTTGGGGTTTTTAGCCCAGGGGTCTCAGACTTTCTCTGTAATATTGGCATGGGTTTATCTAGGCTCAGGACTTAGTGGCAATTAACATTCACTCGGGATAAAAGGTTGTTCCTCCTCTCTCTTAATCTCTTGTAACGTTTTGTCTGTTTATCCCTACCCAATGTAACTTTCCTTCAAAGTAAATAAACAAAGGCCTGATTCAAAATCATTTAGGAAGGGGCAGATGTCTCGTGCTCCTTATCCCTGCAGGACAGGGTACCCCGGGGGGCATAGACACACTGTAGCTGTACAAATGACTGTGTGAGCCTTCTTGTGGTTGTTGGGGATTGAATTTTAGGACCTCTGCTTGCTCCAGTCAATCCTGCTCACTCTGTTCAGCCTTGCTAACTCTATTATACATAAGAACATTGTAGCTGATTTCAGACACACCAGAAGAGGGCATCAGATCTCATTATGGGTGATTGTGAGCCACCATGTGGTTGCTGGGATTTGAACTCAGGACCTTCAGAAGAACGATCAGTGTTCTCACCCGCTGCGCCATCTCACCATCCCTTCTACGCTCTTCCTATCATGTCCTTGTCTGATGTCCTAAACCTGTCTTCTCTGGGATCTCACGACATGGCTTTTTCCAAACCATCTGGTCACAAGTCTACTTAGAGTATTTTGTGATGTATGGCCTCTCCGAAAGATGATACCGCTTCATAACTACATTTACAATCTAATTTGATGATACTGATAGAGTTACTTCTCTCAGAGCTGACACTTTGAGAGCTTTAGTACCTGGAGGTTAGATGGAAGTGCACAATTTCAGGACCCCAATGTGCAGGCAGGCAGAAAAAAAAATTCCATTTATTTATTTATGTATTTATTTATTTCTATTCATTTTAAGTCTACATCACAACCTCCCTCTTTTCCCTTTCTGCACCTCACAAGTCAGTGGCTACTCTGTGCTCCAGTTGTTGGAAACCCTTCATGAAGACCATGGTGCAGCCTGTTACATATGTCTTGGAAGAGCTAGGTCCAGTCCATGTGTATTGTTTGGTTAAAGGTTCAGTCTCTGTGAGCTCTCAAGGTTTGAGGTTAGGTGAATCTGTTGGACTTTATGCAGAGTTACTTTCCCCTCCAATCCTTCCCCCAATTCTTCCAAAAATGCCCTGAGCTCTATCTAATGTTTAGCTGTGGGTCTCTTCATCTGTTTAGTTCTGCTGATGGGTAGAGCCACTCACAGGACAGTTATGCTAGGCTTCTGTCTGCAAGCATAAAACAGTGTTGATTAATAGTGTCATGGATTGGTTCGTGCCCATGGGATGGATCTCAAGTTGGGCCAGTCATTGGTTGATCATTCCCTCAGTGTCTGCAACCTCTTTGTCCTTGTGTTTCTTGTAAGCTAACAAATTTAGAGTTGAAGATTTTGTGGGTATGTTGTTGTCCTTTCCCTCCAGTGGGAGTCCTGGCTGGCAACAACAGATGGCCACTTTAGGCTCCATAATGCCCTAGTGCTAGAATCACCCTTGTAGACTTCCTGGAGTCTTCCTCATCACAAGTCTCTGGCACATCCTTGGGATGGCCTCCCCCCCCCCCCCCGCAAACACACTTCTGGTTACTTTCCTCCACCCTTTCTCCATGTTTTCCCTATACCAGATGTCTGTGTTCTAGTCCCTATTCCCTCCCCCCTCCCAGTTTCCTCCCTCCATCCATCTCAGATGACTATAGTATTTCCCCTTGAGTGAGATTCAAGCATCCTGCTTTGTATCTTTCTTGTTCTCTAGCTTCTTTGGGTCTGTGGACTTTAGCATGTGGATCCTGTACTTTATGACTAATATCTACTTTTAAGTGAATACATATAATATATGTCCTTTTGGATCCTGGTTATCTCACCTAGGATATTTTCTACTTCCAAGGAGAAAGAATCATTCATTCATTCATTCATTCATTCATTCATTCATTGAACCCACTCACTGCTCCCTTCCAGGTTACCCATTCCCACAATCCTTTTCCCATCCCCCTTCTTTCCTTCCGATCTGAGCAATTTGGGTCATCTGTGTATCCCCCAACCCTGGCCATTCAAATCTCTGCAAGACTAATTGTTTCCTCCCCACTGAGGCTGAACAAGGCAGCCTAGTTGGAAGAACATATCCCACATACTAGCAACATCTTTGAGGATAGCTCCCAGTCCAGTTCTTTGGAATCCACATGAAAACCAAACTGCACATCTGCTATGTATTTGCGGAGAGGCCTGATAATGTTCTTTGGCTGGTGGTCCAGTCTCTGAGAGCCCCAAGCATCCAGGTTAGTTGATTCTGTTGGTCTTCTTGTAGCATTCCTTTCTACTTAGGGGCTGCAATCCTTCCTTCTGTTCTTCCATAAGAGTCCCCAAGCTCCATCCACTGTTCGGCTGTGGGTGCCTGTACCTGTCTGAGTCAGTTGGTTGAGGGAGGATCTCAGAGGACAGCCATGTTAGACTTATGTCTGTAAGTGTAACACAGCATCATTAATTGTGTTCAGGGATTGGTGCTTACCTATGGGTTGGGTCTCAAGTTTGGAAGGTTATTGATTGGAGCAGTCTCTGCTCCATCCCCAGTCCCTGAATTTGTTGTAAACAGAAAACTTTTGGGTTGAAATTTTTGTGGTTGGTTTGTGTCCCTGTTGCTCCACTGGGGTTCCTGCCTGGCCACGGGAGGCAACTGCCCCAGGCTTCATATCCCCAATGTTGTGAGTCACAGCCAATGACATTCACATTGATTCTGGGGAACCTCCCCTATCCCAAGCTTCTGTCTCCTATCACAGGTCTCAGTCTCTTCAAGTGCTTGCTGACAGAAGCCTGTTATAGCTGTCTCCTGAGAGGCTCTACCAATTTCTGACAAATACAGAGGTGGATGCTTGCAGCCAACCATTGGACTGAGCACAGGGTCCCCAATGGAGGAGCTAGAGAAAGGACCCAAGAACCTCATGGGGTTTGCAGCCCCATAGAAGGAACAACAATATGAACTAACTAGTACCCCTAGAACTCCTAGGGACTAAACCACCAACCAAAGAGTACACATGGTGGGATTCATGGCTCCAGCTGCATATATAGCAGAGGATGGCCTTGTTGGTCATCAGTGGGAAGAGATGCCCTTGGCCCTGGGAAGGTTCTATCCCCAGTATAGGGGAATGCCAGGGCCAGTAAGCAGGAGAGGGTGGGTTGGTGAGCAAGGGGAGGGGGGAGGGAACAGGGGTTTTTTGTTGTTGTTTTGTTTTTAATTCTAATTTAATTTAATTTTGTAGGGGAAACTGGGAAAGGAGATATCATATGACATGTAAATAAAGAAAATATCTAATTAAAAAAAACACACACACATCGTATACACTCACTGATAAGCGGATATTAGCCCAGAAGCTCAGAATACCCAAGATACAATTCACAGACCTAATGAAGCTCAAGAAGAAGGAAAATCAAAGTATAGATACGTCAGTCCTTCTTAGAAGAAGGAACAAAATACCCATGGGAGGAGATACAGAGACAAAGTTTGGAGCAGAGACTGAAGGAGAGACCATTCAGAGACTGCCCCACCTGGGGATCCATCCCATATACAGTCACCAAACCCAGACACTATTGTGGATACCAATAAATGCTTGCTAACAGGAGCCTGATATAGCTGACAGTAAGAATTTTTTATTGGATATTTTCTTTATTTACATTTCAAATGTTATCCCCTCTCCCAGTTTCCCTCCCTCCCCCTGCTTCTATGAGGGTGTTCCTCCACCCATCCACCCACTCTCACCTCCCTGCGCTCAATTCCTCTAAACTGAGGCATCTATTGAGCCTTCATAGGACCAAGGATCTCTCCTTCCATTGGTGCCTGACAAGGCCATCCTCTGCTACATATGCAGCTGGAGCCATGTGTACACTCCTTCGTGGATGGCTTAGTCCCTGGGAGTTCTGGGGTGTCTGGTTGGTTGATATTGTTGTTCTTCCTATGAAGATTTTTTTTTTAAAAGATTGTTCTTCTATGAGGTCTGGATACATGCAGAAGGTCACTGACTCTTGTCCAGGTACTTAAAGGCCAGGTATGTGAAATGATGTGTAGAAGCACTGGCTTTATGGAAGGCTTATATCCCAAGCCTTCCAAAATACTGAGAGACCACAGAAGCATCTCGGGGCTGTTTGACTTATTTACTGTCTTTAAATGTTGGTCTCCGTGTGTAAACATCTCAGGTGATTTTTTTCTCTCAGAAGCTGAGCTATCCTTCTCATGTGTTCCAAAGTGTCATGACTTTAGAACACCAAACAGTAAATTCTTTCAGTCACGTGAGTAAAGCTCTCTTTGGAAACAGTTCAAGAGATAAACTGGCTGGAGGACAGTTGTCCATGTTTTATGTAGTGGTCACATGGTTTGGAGATAGTTTGAAACTACACTACACATAGGTTGTAAGGGTGGAAACTTGTCCCCAGCCTGGTAATACAGAAAGACAGTATAACCTTTTTGAGTTGGAATCCATTGTGGCATGATTAGGGCACTAGATGCCCACTTTGTGAAAGCTCCCTTAGTGTAAAGACACGTTAATCTGAACATATGGATTCTTTCCTAATATACTGGAACTTTTCCTGGACCTCAGAGCCAGAGTTATATATATACCATGAGGTCACTTAAGATGGATATTCTACTGTGAAGTCAAGTTGTCTGCTTAATGTCTTTAAGAGAACAATATGACAAACAATGTCGTTTGCCTTGGATCTCCTATGTAAACCCTTCTGACAACCTAAGCTTTAAAATGGTCTACTCTTCAATGCTCCTGACCTATTAGCCATGCCTCTGTTCTGGTAAGGAATGCTGGGAATGGAAAATACACGCTGAAATCACTCATACGAAATGGTGATTTATGGACCATAAATGGTCAAAACATCTTGTAGATGTTGCTGGACAGCATTTGTTTGTTACCTGAGGAAGCTGGGGTCACCTGGAGTCAGTGGCTCAATTCCCTGTAAAACTGATAAAGATTTCTGTGAAGTAACCATCACTCCTACTGCACATGACATTTTCTGTGTTGTTCAGTGAAAGAGATAGTGAAAGCCTTGGTTGTGGGCACAGGCACACAGAGCCTGGAATACAAATAAGGACATGCGAACAAATTACCAATACACCCAGAGCGACACACCTACTCCAACAATGTCACTCCTCCCAATTGTGCCACTCCCAGGGCAAAGTATATATAAACGAGGGCAAAATATATATTGTGATATAAACCATCACAAACCATCACAATATAGTTTTGCAATTATAATTACAATATTTCATCATGTAGCCATCTTTATCTTTAGCTAGACTAGAGCTTGCTTTATAGACCAGGCTTGCCTCAATTCACAGAGCTCCATGTTCCTCTGCCTCATGGCTCAGTTCTGCATTTATTGATTAAATTTACTGCTATAGAGGACACTCATATAAATAGCACACATAGTCACCATCAGTTTCATGCCATCAGTTTCATGTATATTTGACCCTTTCATTTGATAGTCATTGTGCATCATCTTATGGAG